>CAKAOI010046148.1:53928-91472 GCA_916701655.1 Sebastiscus albofasciatus | reverse complement strand
CGTACAAGTAAAAGCAAAATGAGAATCCAAAACATAAAATAGTGCGAGTTAAAGTAGCAGTATTTTGTTGAGTGTAAACAGGATGTACTGCGATATAGTTTATGCATGCTGTGCTGTAGAATCATATGAATATACAACTTGCACCTCAGTGTTTACAGCCTCCCTTTACTCTTCATTACCACAATCACAACTAACCGAGTGATGACCGAACGATTAACACGAAACAATGAAAAGGTCTCTCGCCAAGATTATGAAAACACCTCTGAGAATAATCTCCGGCTGATGAATCCTCCACTCGGGACGGATCCACATTTCAGTTCTTGATGAACAGCTTTCAACTGATACAGCGAGCGAGTGCCATCCATTAGAAGAGCGAACATTTGCAATCATCTCACAAATTGTACAATACTCCCCGGGCCATTAAAACCGGCAGCCCATGATGATGTATGTGCGGTTGGCCAGAGACTGCGTTTGAGCGAATCCAATGGCGGGGCCACTTGAAATAAAGTGTTTAATTAAGCATTGTAAACCTCAGCTGGCAGCCTGGAGGAGCTGCAGGACAGCGTTTGACTGCACTCTCGCAAACTAGCCCAGTGACACACTTTCACATCCTTACACAGGGGCACGCCACTGACTCAGGCTGTCACGCTGAGTCCTGCTGCACAATAAACTCACATGCATGCACACAAAACACACTTTGCACACACAAACAACGTGGGGCTATGAACACTCACTACACTTCCTCACAGGGGGGTGAGACAAGGCATTCCTGCATCCAGCCAAGCCAGGAATGGGGGAAGGGAACTCATGGTGGAGGGGCGGGGGTGTGTAACAGTGCAGTCACAAGATGGAGTGGGGCACCTTGGAGTAGAGTGACAGCAGTCACATATGAGCCACTTGCCCCGTCACGACAAGGAGAGCCATACTGCAACATGCCATACACCAAAGGGCGAGGTAGGAGGGGCGCCTGTCAAACACAATGCTTGCTGACGTTTGATTATTTATGCCGCCATTCAAGTTTTCCGGAGCAACATGTCCCTTCATAAATAACTGAACGAGAACAGTGGTGTGCCCTCATGGAACGGGACAGAGGGTGCCTGTACTCACACAACCCCTACGCCAATGTTGTTGGTGACATATCTATTTATAACCCCTAATAGTAGTGGTGCCAAGTGATGAAGTTTAAGCGCATCAGTCTACGCAGGAGAGACCGCTCCGTGTGAACAGCAAAAAAGCCAATAAAACAGTTCACAAACTCTCTACTCTTCCAATCAACAAAACCAAGTCTGTTTCTCTTGCAAAGTGTATTTTTGCACAGTCTATTTCCAAACACCGAGTCTCTATCTCCTCTCGCGCTCTCTCTCTCTCTCTCTCTCTCTCTCTCCCTTTCGGAGACTTGTTTGCTGCATACTTGGACGCCATGGCGTGGAAAGTTTACTGTGGTGAGAGTTAAAAGGGATCTTAATTACGTTTCATTGGTGTGGACAGATTATCAACAAGAACAGAGAGAAAACCCCTCATGGAGCGCTTGGATATGTGTGATTTTCCACCAAGTGATGATAGAAGCTGGAAATTCAGACCCTCTGCCCTCTCAGTGAAGTAAACATAAGCGATAAACTGGTGAGACCCATCCCTGTCTTGATATTCACCACAGTCTTTTGTCTCTGAAACGCTTTGTTCTGGAAGGTCTGATGTATTATACAACACAGAGCGTCTAAGATCTGAGAGCAGCCACTTGTCTCCCAGCCTCCTGCTGCGTTCATGGGTGTCGCGCTGGCTCAGGAGGGCGCACACAGAAACGCACACCCACATGGCTGTGTGTCGGACCACTGGTCAATAGGAACAGAAAAGTTTTATTCTTCTATTTGAATGTTAATAGAGGTCAGTCTATATGTCTCCTTCCCATGTCAAGTTGTCTCCACCATCCCACATGTCCTCTCCGGGAACAGACAAATTAGTACGGAAGTGACGTAACACCCCAAACACACACACACACACACACACACACACACACACAGAAACAAATCATGCCACCCAAGTTACGCAGACACACACTCTCTGTGCTCAAAGGTGGAAAGATGCACCTTGAGAAAAGTTTACTGACTAGCAGGCAAATTACTTTAAACTGAAAATTCACACATTAAATGTCTCGTACTTCAAAAGGATCACAACTTTGACGTTGTTTTAAAGTGGAAGTAGAAATAAAAATGTTGATTATTGACAGAAAAGCAACCACAGAAATTAAGAACAATGTTTTAAACTAAAACTCACACTTGTCCCTGTTTAAACTAAGACAATTAATAGGCCTATAACTTAACACTTTATTTTTTTTTTTACTATGTATGATAGCCTAAATATTAAGTTCACATACAAAATACCAGAATTGGCTAAATCACCTCTATAATCCAGTTAGTTTTGGCCTAAAGATGTTTTTAGTTTGGCATCACCTTTACCCAATTAATATGCTATTTAAGCCTAATAGTGTATATCATAACCAAGCAGTTACATTATTCAATGTAACTTCAATAACAAATTATTCAAACTGTATATACTGATGCAATAAATAGAGAAGCAACCCATTGACCCTCATTAATTCCCAGTTGTTATATTATAGCACTGGCAAAAAGCAGCCTTGATTCCAGCTGCTATACACAAAACATTAGAAAAAAATATGCTGCTTTAGATTAGATGAGAAAATGTAAAATATGCTCTGAAGCATTTATGAGTGCTTTCTAAATGTTAAACTACAACAACAAAACATTGCAGCAAGGGGACTGAAATGGGTAAAAGCTCAAGACATTTTACCTGACTAAACATGTAGACTAAGAAGTTAGAAAAGGGCCTAATTTTTAGGGAATTCCATGAGAAATAAGTCTAACTTATTCGTTACTAAAGCAAATAAAGCACTCAAAATGAAAGCCCAACAGAGAAAAATAAAACTTTTAAACATTGAAAAATATGTTTGTTTGTTATTTCAATAAGTTTAAACTGTATTTTTAAATTGTTTCAAGACTAAACTGTAAAGTTTTTTACATGTCCCTAACACAAATCTCTTATCTCTAGCGTTTCATGAAACCTGGACTCAGGTGCTCCTGCATATGAATATGCAGGTTTACATTAATATATAGCTTTATATACAGAGCTGCCTAGATCGATGAGAAATAAGTCTAACTTATTGGTTACTAAAGCAAATAAAGAACTCAAAATGAAATGCTTAACAGAGAAAATAACACTTTTAAACATTTAAAAAATATGTTTGTTTGTTATTTCAATAAATGTATTTGTATTTTGAAATTGTTTCAAGACTAAACTGTTAAGTTTTTTACATGTTTCTTACACAAATCTCTCATCTCTAATGTTTCATGAGAGTGAAAACATGCCTGCATGGACTCAGGTGCTCCTGCATATGAATATGAAGGCTGCATTAATAATATAGCTTTATATACAAAGTTGCCTAGATCGATGAGAAATATGTCTAACTTATTGGTTACTAAAGCAAATAAAGCACTCAAAATGAAAGCCTAGCAGAGAAAAATAAAACTTTTAAACATTTGAAAAATATGTTTGTTTGTTATTTCATTAAGTTTATCTGTATTTTTAAATTGTTTCAAGACTAAACTGTAAAGTTTTTTACATGTTTCTTAGACAAATCTCTTATCACTCGTGTTTCATGAAACCTGGAGTGAAAACACTGGACTCAGGTGCTCCTGCATATGAAGGCTTGCATTAATATATAGCTTTATATACAGAGTTGCCTAGATCGATGAGAAATAAGTCTAACTTATTGGTTACTAAAGCAAATTAAAGCACTCAAAATGAAAGCCTAACAGAGAAAATAACACTTTTAAACATTTTAAAAATATGTTTGTTTGTTATTTTAATAAGTTTATATTTATATTTTGAAATTGTTTCAAGACTAAACTGTAAAGTTTTGTACATGTTTCTTACACAAATCTCTCATCTCTAGTGTTTCATGAGAGTGAAAACACGCCTGCATGGACTCAGGTGCTCCTGCATATGAATATGAAGGCTTGCATTAATAATATAGCTTTATATACAGAGTTGCCTAGTTTACTAGAGAATGGGATCTGGAGATAAAACAATATTTTTTTTCATCATGGTTACTGTTTATGAAGATAGTTGACTTAAACGTATATTATTTATTAGTGTGTTGTTGTTTTTTAACTGTATGGCATTTTAAGAAGCACTGGTTGGTGTTTCAAGACTAAACTGTAAAGTTTTTTTACATGTTTCTTACACAAATCTCTCATCTAGTGTTTCATGAAACCTGGACTCAGGTGCTCCTGAATATGAATATGAAGGCTGCATTAATAATATAGCTTTATATACAGAGTTGTTTACTAGAGAATGGGGTCTGGATATAAAACAATATTTTTTATTATCATCATGGTTACTGTTTATGAAGATAGTTGGCTTTAAAGTATATTATTTGTTAGTGTTTTTTTTGTTTTTTTTTAACTGTATGGCATTTTAAGAAGCAATGTTTGGTGTCTGATTTGGGTTTTTCATGCGCAGCGACGCCACACCACCAAATGCAAAATGGCCACATGGTCGTAGTAACCTTCAGCTCTGGTCTCTGGATTCATCCTCTCTGCTCTCTGGCTGTCTAACGTGGAGATTACATACTGGCGACGTGCGTCTATATATCTCTGCTCTGTTTCTCTAAATAAACCAAAAACCTGCTTTATCCAAAAGAGCTGATATTACGCACAATAAAGCAGATTTTGCGTAAAATGTGTTCACCTATAGATACTGACGAGCAGCTCCACACCACCACATGGTCCTCAGCTAATATGTAAGTAAAAAAGGCTACATGCTCACTGGGTTTGTCGTGTTGTAAAATCCTAATATAAAAAGGTATTTTCTTTTTTAATAAATACATTCTAACACATTATTCATCCCACCTAAGACAGCTTTATTATAAGAGGTTATAACCTGGGCTACAAAAATAGTTACATTATGTATTATTATAAGGCCATCCCCCTGTTTAAGGAATAAACTTTAATAAAACATATCATAATAATAAAAAAGACTTACTCTCTCCATGTGTGGACCAGATGCAGATAGAAGAGACAGACAGCATCAGAGCCCAAAACAAGGTCGGGCTACCCATCCGTGAGTCAGATCTCATGTTCCTTAACATTATATTCACCTCTCCAAAATAAAAAAAAAATAAAAAGGCAGGGATGCAATTGAATAAAATAATGACACACCAGCTCCTCCTAAAAAAAAAAAAAAGAATATTAAAAAAGAGGAAAAATAAATGTCAATAGCCCCAAAAAAGGCTATACTCTGTGGTAGCTTCCAGGATTTGCTCTAAAAAATATATATAAATAAAATGCGTACAAATGTGTTAAAACAGGGGGATTCCTTTGAGATAAAAAAAAAAAATACTAAAACAGTCTGCTATTTTTGCCAATCACAGGACACTTTGACGTCGGCTGGTATGGCACACAAGCCAGTGATTTGACTGGATAAATGATGGTAATCCCCATCTTCAGTCTCCATCTCTTAAAAAAACAGCAGTGCGCGTATACAGTGTGTGAGATCAGGGCCTTGGTTAAATCACAATATAAAAAGAAAAATATCACACTGAAATTGTATTATTATTATTAGAAGAAGGAGCCTTTGCCACCATAATAAATTAATGTCGCTCAGAAGAAATCCCCCTCCTGTGAAACGAGGAGGAGGAGGAGGAGGAGTGGAGAGGGGAAAGAGAAAACACGTCCAGATCCACAGGGGTGGTGGCTGCTGAGGCTTGAAAAATGAATGAAAAAGCCTTTTTTTCTGCTTATGCCATTCAACCAGCACTAGGCTCTCGATCCCCACCAAAGCAGCCCCTGACAAGTCGCCTTTTTAAACCGATTTTCCAGCTCCTCAGTCTGGATTTTTGCAAAGCTGAAAGAAAAACAGCAGACTTGGTGCCACGCAGGAGGAGAAGCTCTCCAGCTCTCCAGAGCTGTAGACGACCTCGGCCGGGTGGTGGGAGGGAGAAACGTGTCCACAAGAAGGAGTTGCCCCCCTTTTTCACGAGTGCTTCTTCGTATTTTTGTGCCTTTTTATCCTCATAAAAGAGAGAAAAGATGAAAAAGCTCCCCGTTGCGTGTGTTGTGTGTATATCCTGAAGTCGTCCTCGGTTAACGCAGCTCTGTGGGTCTCTCCGCTCCTCCGTGGAATCTCTGCTGTAAACAAGAGTCGGCTTCTCTCACACAGAAACACATAGTGCCTAGGATAAGGTGGCCTGGAGCAGGAAGGAAAAACCGGAATGGATCAGGACCCAGGGATTCACAAATCCATCACTACTACTAGTGTACTACTACTTTATCAAATGAGCTGTTTTATTAACTTTTTGTAAAAAAAAAAAAGCATGTGCAAAGTCAGATACTAATGCATAAACTAATGCATCAAATGCATCAACTGTATCCAGACCCTGCTATCTGAGATTCACGTCTTCCAAGGTTGTTCACTGCTGACTGAATAACTTTGTGTCTGAGAGAACTAAATGGTTACTTTGTTCACAATGACTGTGAGAGTTTTACTTTCTACTTGATTTGTTGTCCACATACAGTTGCTATTACGCATCATTCTATCAAATGAGCTGTTTTATTAACTTTTTGTCAAAAAAAACATGTGCAAGGTCACCATCATCGAGGAACAAAAATGAGTTATATTTAAAAAGAAGTGCGTAATATGACAATATGTTATGAGACTTTATGCAGACACCATACTAACGGTGAAGAGGCAACAAAAGGGTAGTACATTCTCAGAGCTACTAACTCTTCTGCAGCGTGGAGTGTGCACACATGCACGTGAGGTGGAATGAGAGAGCGAGAAGTGCACAGTGAGTGAGTGAAGGCAGGCAGTCAGGCAGAGGAGCAGAGTACAACAGAGACTCTGGTCCTGGAGACCAAAGCTGGGTCTCCCCCGCGTCCTCCGACCACGGCCAACAGTGTTTAACAGTCGGGCTTCACTAAATATAACTTTGTGGTTTTGGTGCTTCCGTGTAGTTTGTGTTGGAGTCTGAGTTTGAATAGCGTAGCCACACGCGAGCGTGCATGGGACACCGACCCGGATTGATTTATACATGTAAGAAGTTACAAACAGTCCCTTTAAAAAGCACCCTTTAAAAATAAAGAGGGGGAAAAACATGTCTGTGATCTTCTGACATCTGATCTTATCAGCTTGAACACACCTTGGAACTCATCAAGAGTCATAAAATCAGCTTTCTGCAACATTTTTGGAATATTTAGCGCCCATTTGGCAGCCACGGCCCCCAGAGGCCAAATTGGCAGCGTCCGATGTCTATATCTTTTCATAACATATAAACCTACATCTGTGCCAAATTTGTTGCTTTTATTGCAAAATGCACAATTGTTACGCTTAACTGCCCCACTGTACACCCCAAACAAGATGCACAGGGCTGGTGTTACACCCAAATCTTTTTTTTAATGCTTTCTTTATTGAACTCATGCTCATTAACAAAAGGTACAGAAACATAGACGGTTGAACAAAACAAAAAGAGGGACAAAACAAAAATACTTACATATGCATTTCATAATTCCAGGGTTTGTGTTTATGTCATATACATCATATTATAATCATTTAATAATTTATAAGTCTTAATTTGTTTTTAATATAGTGCTATGGTGCTATACTGTTTGAATTAATCAGGAAAGTTGGCTTGGTTCCTGACGTTTTTGTCTTATAGATATGACATTTTGTCTGTATTATATACAGCATGTTATTTCCAAATAAAATATATCATTACATCAAACATATTTATTTCAACATTCATCTTTCTTTTGTAGAAAGTTGGCTACATCCATCCAGAACATTCTTGTATGTTTACAGTTAAAGAATAGATGAGAAATACTCTATTTTTCATGTCCACAGAAATCACACTTATTAACAATATCCAGCTTGAATCGTTCCAACACAATATTACCGGGTAAATTCTATGTAATATCTTGAAAGACACCTCCTTAAGTTTGTTATTGATACAGTATTCATCACAAATTTTCCAAGCTTTCTCCCACTGTATATCCTCAAATAAGGAAGACCAAAAACATCTAGATGAAGACACAGAAACATAACTGAGTGTGTTCCTAAGATGTTTGTTAGAGCACTTCTCTTTCACTATATTAGTCTATTACAGCGAAATCTGTGACCGCAGAAAGTCAGTAACACATGAGCTCACCATTTCTGACGGATGTCGTCAGAAAATGTGACCCCACTGTACCTATTTTTTTCTTTTCTTTTAGAGTTTTATGAATATATCTTTAAAATATAGAATAGAATAGTATCTTTAAAAATACATTACTGTTTTTAACAATTTAGTTTTGTGTGTTTTCTGTCACATATTTGCCTCATTTATTACACAGGTATACGGTGGAGTCACATTTTCTGACAACATCCGTCAGAAAATGACCTCATGTGTTGCTGACTTTCTGCGGTCACAGATTTCGTTGGTTACAGATTTCGGTATAACACCGGTAAGTAATACCGCACACCCCTAACTGGGTGTCGTGGAAGAAGTACTCAGATCTTTTACTCAGTGGTGGAAGAAGTACTCAGATCTTTTACTCAGTGGTGGTAGAAGTACTTCCCCGGCTCCTCCAGTCCTGCATCTTGTATGGCAACCTCTACATACATAGTATGCCAAAAATACCAGGATGTCCTACTACATCTGGTCGTATTTTGCAGTATGCAAGCCAGCATGTTTTTCTGGCTTTTTTTGATACACAATCCTCTGGGATATCATGAGCAAGAGGGTCAAAGTTCAACGCATAATGTTATGAAAAGTAGTAGGTCCCAATGTATGCATACTGCATGCAACAGTACGTGCTTTGTAAGGGCAGCTGCAGTATGTACTAAAAGTAAAAAGAAAAAGTATGTGATTTGGAACGTAGCCTATATCTGCAATTTGTGAAACTAGGATGCTGCCACCGTTCTGCATGTAAACAGTGCTTGTAAACCGCTTTGGTGAAACGGGCCCCTGGCTAGGTAGGACAAAAAAGGAAATCTAAATTCTGCAACACAAACATTAGTTCATTTTTTTCAGGCTTTTCTCTCATCTTGTCTTATTTTTGTGCAAAATGCTGGTTTTACATCTTCACAATTTGACACAGTGTCAAAATGTAGTTTAAATATCATTAATACTTTAGCACATGGTGCATATTCTTTGCATATTTGTGTTTCATTAAAGTATCCACCACAAACTGACATTCAGCAAACCTGTGCATTATTATTATTATTATTCCAGCATAGGAATAATGTTTGTTTGGTTTCTGTGACTGTTGGGGGAAATGTGAGCGAGTTAGTAGCGCCCCCTAGTTGAATTAATCCATCCCTGGTCTTACGAAATAGTCTACACTTGTTGTCTGAGAGGTTTTGCTTTGTCAGGACTGATGTGTTTGTCTCAGTCAAAGATGGGAAGATGTTACATCCTGTCCTGCTGTTGAGGTCAAATATAACAAATATAATAAATGCATCTACTGTATCCAGACCCTGCTATCTGAGATTAATGTCTTCCAAGGTTGTTCACTGCTGACTGAATAACTTTGTGTCTGAGAGAACTAAATGGTTACTTTGTTCACAATGACCATGAGAGTTTTACTTTCTACTTGATTTGTTGTCCACATACAGTTGCTATTACTCATCATTTTATCAAATGAGCTGTTTTATTAACTTTTTGTAAAAAAAAAAACATATGCAAGGTCACCATCATCGAGGAACAAAAATGAGTTATATTTAAAAAGAAGTGCGTAATATGACAATATGTTATGAGACTTTATGCAGATAAAACTGACCATACTAAAGGTGAAGAAGCAACAAAAGGGTAGTGAATCATTAACATTATTACAGCATGTATTTTTGTTTTATTGTTGTGGGGAGTGAATGAAATAATGTTGCTGTTAAACTACTCTTTAGCTCTGATGGTTCTCAGGGGAATAAATGATACAGTACCAGGGTTGTTTGGATTTAATAATCATCATTGACTATAATTTTGTAAAAAAATATTTGCAAGTGATGAAGATCATTTTTGATTTCATACTGTATGTGTGATGTGTACATTTCTGGGGCAACAGCAAGATCAGCACCTATCTATCTTGATTATTCACATAAAATATGTGAGGAGTGGGCCTTTAACGTTGCTTTTAAAACTGAAGATGTCTTGTTACAAATCATTAATAGCCTTCAAATCAAACATGCCTGGGATTATGAAATCAGTTTTGACATAATTTAAAATTAGGACTTTTTCAGTAGACTATGCATCGACACTAAATCAGTCATACACTGTCAATAACACTGTAACACCAAATATCCACTGCTGCTTTTATAGACTAGAACTCTTACAGTCTTTACTGCACATTTATAGATTATAATTTACAGCCTTTAATGCACATTTTGTCTGTAATATATACATATCATCTGTCATTTTATGAATGTCACTGTAAATATAAATCCTACTCAGTGTACATATAGTATAGAGACATCTCCACATGTACATATACATAATAATCTCGTCCATGTATATCCATCCACTATTTATTTATTTGCACTATTTGTGTTGTTTACAACATGCTTGACTTGTATGAACACTTGACTTGTATATAGACATTTGCCTTTTATCTTATTTTTATTTTTGTATTATTTGTTCTGTTATTTTTAGTATGTGTGAGTACATTGAGAGAGCTGCATAAAAACAAATTCCTTGTATGTGGGCAAAATAAACTTGATTCTGATTCTGAAATATGAAAATAGTCTATTTGGGTTCACCAGAGCCAGGTTTTATATTATTCTGATAATTTAATGATATTTAGTCCAACAATAAAGTAGCTATTAAGTTACTGCAGTATTAAGAAAATAAATATTATAAATATATAAATATGAATATATTTTTTTTACAACCACAAAGAAGATTTGTATGAACTGTTCCCTCCTAATTTGTCACGTTCAATATGTGATTGTTTGTTTTTATTCCACAGAGGATAATTTCTTTTATGAATTAAAAAAAAAGTCATCCTTATAGTGATTGTATTTATTATTATTTTTTTTAGATTATGTGATTTCTTGTCTCTGGAGTGAAACAGGACTATGTTAAAACCTTCAGCAGCATGAAGTCTATATTTTGTGCATTGGAGCTGTACCATAGGTTACACTGCACACCACCGTCACAGGACCAAAGTAAAATCAGACATGGAGCTCTCATTCAGGAGAGGACTGCACCCACTGCCTCCCTGCATCCTCCATTCATCCAGAGACATCCCAGAGACATGCAGTACCACGGTGAGCGGTGGGCGGCGCTATACTCACTCTGGAGCACGTTGGTAACGTCAGGCAAAAATCTGCAGGGCATGCAGGTCATGATGCAGCTGCATCTGGAGACAACGAGGAATCATCAGTATCAGTATTTATAATTTTACATATATTATGTAATATTATATTTTATTTATATCTTTTTTTTTCTATTTCAGATAACATCAGTTTTTGTATTTTGAAACTCACCTGGATGATGTGGATTTTTCCCTTGCCGCTTTATTATAAACCAATTATAATAAATGTAATTTAAAAAGGGGAATTATATTATGATTAATACATATTCCAGCATTTAAAGGAGACAAATCACTTGGTGGATACTCCTAACCATGACCTTCTCTATATTATTAAGTATAATGAATTTTAAAAAAAAACATTTAGAGAACTGTTGAGATGTGTTTCTTGTATACTTTGGTTTTAAATATTACCAGAAAATAATAATAATAATAATAATAAAAACATTAAAATAGCCTACTTTGAGTTCTGTTATCTTTTAATTTACATAAAATGTGAACTAAATCTCATTAATACGTTGAAGTAGCGTGTGAAAGGAGCAAATATGTGCTACTTGAGACATAATTTATGGGATGAAAATACAAATAATATCACTTTACGTTGGGTTAGGTAATACATTTGCTTTATAAGGTAATATAACTATGAGTCTGTGCTGGAAAGTCTTCTGATATGTTGTTGTTGTTGTTGTTGAGGTGAAGTGAGTGGTGAAGCAATTTTAAGAAACAAAATATTTTGAATGATTTGTTTTGGGAAGCACCATCTGGTGAGATTCAGCCTGGTTAGGTCCTTTCAGTGTTTAGGTGCCGCCCTCTGCTGCTACAAAGGTGACATTGCAGTTGTATTGTAGTTGAAGCGAATACTACTGTAACATAAAGTTAAATCAGTGCTCTAAAGGCAACAAAGGCAAATACTTTTAAGGGGTGTAATTCAATGTTGTAAGTGCCAAAAGGTGCATTATCATTTAAAGCAGCAGTGAGTAGAATTGGAGCAAATGTTATTTAAAAAATGTATTCTTATAAAATGGTCATTATATCCTGACAGTAGTGCAGGAAACAGGTCATTTGAAAAAAAAAATCACGTGTCTCTGTGTCCTCTGTTGCTCCTAATGGCATCTGCAAGATTTCACAGACCGGAGGAAAACAACCAATCAGAGCAGAGCTGGAGCCTTGCCGTCTCGGAGCAGCTGTCAATCACTCGCAAACTCCAATCAAACGGTCAAACTAGGCAGCGCTGATCAAATATGAATCAATATTCTGTTACTGTAATACCTATTTATGCCTCTATATTGATTAATATTTGATTAGCACTGCCTGACTGTTTGCTAAGAGGTTGTGAGTGATTGACAGCCGCCTCCGTTGAATGAACAGCCAATACGAACGCTCTCTCTCTCTGAAATGACCTGTGATTGGTCACAATATCACGTCACAGGCTAGATATTTTAAAGCCTGAAAACAGAGCTATGAGGAGGTGCAGAAGTCTAGTTATCTCTCTGAACACTAGAATTACAAAATGCTGGAAGGTTATTATGGATTTTTCGCCAAATGATGCCAAAAACACGTTTAATATAACACTTGGAGCAAGTGGCTTGTGTTTGTGATCTTCTCTTTCACACACACATACACATTAAAAAGACACAGATGTCATCAGATGCAAAGATAATAAACAGATAAGGTTTCATTTTTTATGAACACTTGCAATCACAAAACATCTAAAAAATAGCAGTTATAATTCTATATCTTGATGGTCCTTCAATAATGATCCCTTTAAAACATAAAATAATGGTAAACACTTCTACCAGCAGGCACTTCCTGCTAGATTTCTTTGTTTCTGAGGAATACTCGACCTCAGCGTCTCAAGTATTGCATCTCCAAAATGGCATTGCTTTGTCCCCTCAGTGCTTAATAAATGCAAAAGAGGCAAAACTCCTTAGAAAGTACAACAATGATTACACAATTAAATAACACCACCTGGGTTGAGCTTAACGTACTGAAAAGGTTTCAAGTGGAGGAGACTAGATTAAGAAACTACGACAATGTTTGTGTTACCAGTGATTAACAATCGGGGAAATAGGTTCATTTTTAAGAAGATTAGGACGATGTGGAAAAAAACAATTGACTTCTGACATTAACATCAGAATCTTGAGGTCTTCATATGTGGCCTTAAAAAGAGACACCCAGCACGTATCCACTGCCTCCCTGAATCACTCTCCACATACTGCTGGTCAGTTTGGTGCATATAAAGCATATAATTCAGTATTAAACATGTGTAATATACAGTACATGTAAGAGTGTGCGTAAATAGTCTGTGCAGAGAAGAAGGTTGGTAGGAATTTGCATAAAAAGGAGGTTTGGGTATACTTTGGCTGAGGTTGTACTTAAGTTAAGCCTAGAGTTTTGTATTAAGGATACTGTTCTTTTCATCCAGAGGAACAGGTACTTCCTCCCCTTCTGCCTCTTTTTTCTCTTCAAATGCCCCTAGTACATCCCAGGAATGAGGAATGAGTTGGTGGCAGAAGCCTAGCTCCACCAGACAGGACACTGAAATAACACATATCACAGAGGAAAGCATGGCAAGAGTCCTGTGGGGAAAGTACTGTGTGATGACTCCGTCCACCTCCCTCCAGCCGGGGTACAGGATGAGAGGAGGGATCCCGAGCAGCGGCTCCCCGCTCATCCCACGCAGCAGCAGTCCTACTAAATAGCCGCTGATGGCGCCGTAGCTATTGGCCCAGCTGAAGTGCAGCACGCAGACGAGCTGTGGGAGGACCACGCAGTACAGGAGGTCCCCGCTTACCAGCCAGAGGCCGAACACGCTGTCGTCGCCAAAGGCCAGGCCCGTTCCCGCCAGGCCCACCAGCAGCACGCTAACACGGATCACCCGCTGCAGCTCCTGCTCCGAGGCCTGCAAAGAACAGAGAGGAAAAGAGACGATAAAAATGGAGTTACTTTGCTTAACGCTCACCCAAACACACATGCACACACACAATCGCACACACACACACACACCTGCTTCCTCAAAGTCGTCTTGTATATGTTTTGCGTAAACATGGATGCTGAAGACAGCAGCACAGAGTCCATGGAGGACATAACTGCTGCCGCCACAGCTCCAATGCCTAACACTGACAACCAGGTGGGTGTGAGGTAGTGCAGGGCCAGCGGCAGGATCTTCCCTGCCTCCCCTCGTTCAAAAGGAGGGGGTAGACCGTACGCGGTCTGGTTCCAGTCTTAGAGAACAGGAGAGGAAGAGAGAAGAGCACACATAGAGGTAGAGAAAGAGATAGTCAGGGTCAAGAGGAAAAGAATAATGGGAGGGGAAGAAGCTTTTAAGATTATGGTGATGGCATCAACAACAAAAAAAATAAGTAAGCACTGGGGAGAAGGTTACATTATCCCATGCCATTTACCGTTGTAGTGGAGACCTAATTGTTAGTTGTCTGATTCAAAATATATGAATGCTTATGTTGTGTGTACTGTACGTGCACAGCTGAGTGTTTGCATTCATGTGTACCTGCAGAGGAAGCCACTGCTCCAATGATAACTGAAGGGATTCCCATAACGAAAACGGTCCCAGCAGCAGCAAAGCAGGTGACCTGAGCCTGAGCAGAGGAGGCTGCGGAGAGGATCCTCTGGTAGAGCGCTTGATAGGCCAGTCCCCCTAAAGCCTAAAACATACACATGCACGCACAAAAAAAACACAAGCTCTGTCAGAGGACAACTTGACCTGTTTTTTACAGAGGACATTTTGATATGTCACAGTAGGAAAAGCGCTCACATCGTCATGGCTTTACTAACGCCCGGGCCACACTGGCAGCGTGAGCAGCGAGTGTGCGTTGCGGAACCTCTTGCTTTTTATTTCGGCGCCCACGTTAACAGGTTAGAGCAGCCACATAGCCCACATGAGCAGCATGGCTCAGTCACGGCTCAGCTGGATCTCTTCTAGAGATTTCAGGTCTCCTATTTTTTTCCACTCGCAGTCCACAGCAAAAATAGACACTGAAAATGATCTTTTGACAATGCATCGACATCATAACAATAACGTTACTAGAAAGTCACAGACATGGTACATAGTAAATATCTATTTTTAACCTAACACTTCCTGTTTTTGTTTCAAAAAACAAGCCCTCTAGCGTCTTTGTTTGTATAGAATCCCTTTCGTTTGTTAACAAAAGGCTATTATTCTGAAATATTTGCAGGACAGTGTTGTAGAAAATGCAGTGACTTGCACAGCGCCATGAATGAATAGAGTACTGACTTTTCCACTTTTGTGGATTATAAGCATTATTTTCAAATCAGCACACATTCTCCTTAACCGTTTTCTCTCTAAAATAAATATAAATTACATTTATAATGAAATTAAATGAAATATTCTGGCCATTATGAAAGGCAAACTACGTAAAAAGAAAGCAGCAGCAGCAATGCTCTATGTGTGGGGATGGTGAGAGATGCAGCAGTTCAGCGAGGCTGCGGTCACACTCTGCTCATGCAGGCAGGCACTTAAATATAACAGGTTGAGAGCCATTGTGATATTATTAATTGCACATTAGAACAAGCTTGCACGGGTCATGACAGCTCTGTCAGCTCATATAGTCAAGGTTGTGTAGTGTGTTTATTGTGTCTGTGTTTAGGACTGCAGATGGAAATTAGCTTCCCTGCTAAATCTGGTGCAACCATCTTTTTGTTTCTGTGTAAAAAATTAATGTCTGTGCATGCAGTCCTCTTAAACCAAATTAAAAAAAAAGAATGTATGACAATTTTGGGAACATTAATATTCTGAGATATTTTAATAAATTCAGTCCAGATTTTGTTTCCCATGACTGAAAAGCTCCAATGATAAATGATAGGTTTCCCAGGATGTATGGGAAGCCTATATTAGAGATACAGTATATTAAACACATTCTCATCCAAACTCGTCACTGAGTCTTTGTGAGACCCCTCGGCGTCACGTTACGGACTCAGTAAACACGTGGTTAATGTTGTGAATTCAAACGATAAAACGCTTAGCTTTAAAGTTCCCACGTTTGTAAAGTGAAAATGAAACTTAATGTTGTGAACACAGGACACGAACAAACACCTCGCCTTGTGGGTTTTTCGCTCTTTAAACTAGTTCACCACACTTCAAACCCCTCCCTCAGCTACACACACAGTGACACAAAATAAAAATGTAAAATCTAACCAATAACAGCATCTCATCCGCCCATTTTCCTGCATCTTCCAGCTTCAACTCTCCGACCCACGAGTTTCCAACTGTTTGGTTGAGGTGGACTACATGTGAGATGTCAGCAACTGCAGGACTGAGTATCAAAAAAGGAACACAGAGCCACTGAAAAAAAAACAAACAGCCGTTATAGCAAAACTGAGGAAAAGTCATCATATTGAATTACTTAAATTTCTTAACATACTTCATTATGAATGCATTTATCTATCTCATTAAAGTCCCATTATTTCTGTTGCCTTCCCTCCATCCTCCTCCCTCTTTCATCTCAGTCATTTCTGTCACTCTCTACTTTATTGCAATTTCTCTGATTCTCACCAGGCTGATGAAGATGAAGGAAAGCTGGATGATATCAGTATATGCCACGGAGTAGAGACCCCCTAAAAATGTGTAGATGATGGAGACAGCTGCCGAGATAATGATGGAGAGGGCAGACGACAGCCCAAGAATTATGCTCATCGTTCCTCCTGAAAATAACACAAAACATTAAATGAGAGATGGTATACAAAACTGTGATGTGTTGGATTATGACAGAATCATAGCATGAGTGTGACTTACCCAGAGCAGCAAGGATGCAGGCAACCCACAAAATATCACTGACCAAAGCAGGAAGCAGCAGTGTTGCAGTGAACATGTTGCCATAGCGATGCTGAAATGGGTCCAACATGGTCACGTAGCGCTTTGACCTCATAGGTTTTGCAAAAAACAATCCACCTTAAGAAGCAGAGAGTATACAAACAAAACAAAAGTTGAAGGGAAAAATAACATGAAATGCTTTTTTGTCATTAAAAATATTGTAATGATTTAAAGTAGAGTTGAATGGATAAGTCAATTAGTCGTTTATCAGCAACAATTTTGATAATTGATAAATTATTTAAGTCTTTTTTTTTTGCAGAAACTGCAAAAATCCATCGGTTCCAGTTCAAATGTGAATATTTCCTGGTTTTCTTAGTCTTGACATTTTAAAGGGAAAGTTCATGTGTTTTGAAGTGGGGTTGTATAAGGTACTTCATAGTGAGTGTATTATCTACAGTAGATGATGGTCGGCACGCCCCGAGTTTGGAGAAGCAGACAGGAGTTACCGCATGGAAGCAAAGCAATGTACTGCTGTGGACGGGGCCGGCAGCAAAACATATTTTAGCCACCTAAAAGAAAGGCTCACCTACAAAAATCGACATCAGTTTAAGTGTATGCTATATTTAGAATATTTTCACCCCTTTACCTTGCCGTCAGACAGCCCTTTCCAATGGGGAACTGAAGCCGCTGTATCCATCTTTACTCTCACCAAAGCCACCAGACTCCATTGAAAAAAACAGTAATTTTACCTCGCAGAACACGGGGGGTTGCTGGTCTACCGCTGCCCTGGTCGGTTGGTTTGTTGGTGTTATTGTGTGTCTTTGGTTAGTTTGGATTCACCAAAGTCACACAGTAACACAAACAAACTAACCGATCGAGGCAGCGGTGGACCAGCAGCTCCTGTGTTCTGCGAGGTAAAATTACAATTTATTTCAATGCAATCTGGTTGCTTTGGCGAGAGCATAGATAATGGCTTCACTTCCCTGTTGGAAACATAGACTGTATAGCTATCTCACGGCAAGGTAAACCAGCAAAAATATTCTAAAATATCATACACTTCAACTGATATTGATTTTTTTTAGGTGGCTAAAATACGTATTGCTGCCGGCCCCGTCCACAGCAGTACATTGCTTTACTTCCGTCTGGTAACTCCTGTCTGCTTATTCAAACTGGGGCGTGCCGACCTTCATCTACTGAAGGTAATACACTGACTATGGAAAAGTACCTCATACAAACACTTCAAAACACCCGAACTTTCACTTATCCCATTTTCTTTTGCCAATTCAGTATGGGCTGAAATGTCCTCAAATTCTTTTTCATCTTCAATCCTGTGTGACCAACACAGTGGCTCAGTTGTTAGTGCACCTCACAGCAAGAAAGTCGTGGGTTTGGATCTGACTGGATGGAAAATGCCTGCGTACAAATACTCCCTTTGTTGGGGGGGGGAGGGTTCCTCCCACAGTCTACGAACAAACAGGTTTGATTAAGTGGAAAATTTTTAAATCGTCTGTTGGTGTGAATATGTACGTGTGAATGTCTGCCTGTAGGCCCAGATAGGCCAACAATCTGCTGTAGGGTGTACTGTACAGTATGAAAAATAATGCTGTTGAATAATATGATCTGCCGGCTGTGTGCATTTGGGATTTAGCACCATATGAGTATCTTAAAGTACTATGTGTGGTTAGAGCAAATCAAACTCTGCCTGTAATGTATTATGTTAATAGTATCTGCTGCTTTATAGTTTCTGTAGCTAACCTGAACAAGTGCAATCCCTTGCACATGCATTGTAGCATTTCCCTCTTTTACAGGGCTAATACTGACAATATGAGGAAAGTAATTCAATAAAGGAACACCTTGGTACAATACATGTGAGGATTATTCATTAGCCGTGTTGGTTGACATGAAACTTTGCGGTGCATTCGAGTGCAACGACAGGCGAAAAATCTGCATTTTTCTTTTTTAAGCAATGAAAGGACTGTCATGGATTATCACTTATTTGCTTGGCAAACATCCACTTCAACTTTAACTGTATGGCCTGAGTCTCGGTCAGGTATCTCTGGGTCTACTCTGCATCTAGTCCAATGTATGCTGGTATACTGTAGGTGAAAGATAAGCAGGTAAACAGTATGAAAGGGTGAAATACTGCGCTTCTCTTTAGATGCCCTCCTGTTGAATGTGGAGTTACGAAGGTTGCTGTATATGTACAGCTTTCCATCTGCCAGGAATCTTTATTTCCAGGTATCATTTCAGTCTGCCTACAAGTTCATTTCAGTGTGTGGCACCTCAGCCCTCAAACATGTCAATGCAGCCATTGTTGAGATCCTATCAGCTATGTGCAAATCACATTCAATTCTCGGAATCTATGCCCAGTAAATTGTTTCTGCGTGACTTTTGGTGTCTTCTTGACTTAACTGTTGTTGACACAAATACACACACACACACACTCAAAAGCACACGTGAAGTATCACATATTGTGATATTTGAGTATGCGAGGCTGAAAACACAACCCCAGGGTGCAGCTACTACTTACTGTACCCAAAACAAACAAAACGTTGCTAAAATGACAGATGGTGTAATGATCCTGTTTAAGTTTGTACTGTGTGTTATCATACAAGACGCTTTGTTTGTCTCAGCTACTTACCCAAAAGAAAATTGATAAGATATGCAGGAGGCCCCATAGCCCAGATGAGACCTTGAGAAGGAGAATAAACAGCCTCAGCAGTTCCCATAATGTAACCTCCTCCAACCCATGTTGCTGAAAGCAAAGCAAAGCAAATAGTCAAGTGAAGAATGTAGCAACAAAGCAGAGGTGAAAGGAGCACCCATGATAAGTACATCAAGTACTAGATGGAAAGCATAGAAATAAAAAGTTCTACCTGTCATGGTGAAAACCCCGACCAGAACACTGATGTTGCGGCCACCGACAATGGTAACTTCGCTCTTAGTGCCATCACACGTCTTCTCCACTTTCTTGGATTTTCGAGATGCCCAGATTCCAATCACCAAGATGACAATATAAAAAACCACCACGGCCACCAGTCCAGGGACATTCACTGCCATGATTGTCTGGTTACACAATGAAAAGTCCATCAATTACTATGACAGCTGACATATAAAACACAACAAAAAACAAAACAGCTGTTGTCATGAGTTTAAAGAGAATGTATTATGCTTTTGTGCTTTTTCCCTTCCCTTTAGTGTGTTATATAGTTTTTTTGTGCATGTAAAAGGTCTGCAAAGTTACAAAGCCCAAAGTCCACACCAAAGGGAGTTACTCTCCCCCACAGAAACACTGCTCCTGAACTATCTGAAACGCCTTGCTTGAAGTCCCGCCTTTTCTTTTGTGACATGGTGATGTCACCAAGTAACACATTTTGCCTAGCGGCTAGTTTGGCACACCCACAAACAAAGCTAGATCGAGCGGAGTCCGAAGAGTTTGCTTCGGTTGACCAATCACAACAGTAAGCCAGCGGACCAATCAGAGCAGACTGGGCTTTGTGGGAGGGGCAGGAGCTCAAACGGAGAGTTTCAGACAGAGGGTGAAAAGAGGTGCTGTATCACAGCCGGTATGAGAAAAATGAAGCATTCTTTGAATGTTAAAGCATGCAAACATGTTCTAGTAGAAACCCAACATAGAAGTATGCACCTGAAAATAACCATAATAGGTCCTCTTTAACTGCAGGCAAAACGTGGGATTTTGCTACAACCCCAATGAGAGTTAGTACTATTGTCTTTTCTGCCATCTCCAGGAAGCACCACTAAAAAAAACCAAAAAACTTTTCAGCCAACTAAGTCTCAATATGACCTTGACAAGCTGTGAATAGGCACTGCCAGGGTCTCCCCCACTCATCCGGTATACAGTACAATGGTACACTGACTATATAACTTACTCTTGTATGCCAAACAAGTGCCAGCAAACTCAACTACATTTTGAACTAAATTTTTAACTTCTAACGTAAGTAAGTAAGCAAGTCCGTCATTGAGCCCAGCATGACAAGACTTATGCAAGAGTAATGTGACCAATTTTCAAAATACGTGTAGTGTCGCTCACCTGATAGGATGCTACCTGAGACTGCTATAGAACCATGGCATTACCTGAATAAGCACTTAATTTAACAGGGCCGGGCTACCATTAGGTAACCTTGTGTCATGTCCTTTTCCTGGGAATTTGATCCAGTATTTTTCCATCATGATTCAGTCTTTCTCCACCAGAATTGTTTTCCTAGCAGGGCTTTGGAACAGTATGTAAACCTTCATGTTGGGAAACACTAATTTCAAATGCTTTACTTTAATTTACGGGTCCATAATGTCCTAGTAAATTCACGCTGGCAGTTTCCTGGAGACAGCTACAGTATGTAATTTAGTTCTGGGACAATTCATTTTAGTTTACCATTTCCTTTAAGGAACTATCACAGCTAAATAAAGCTTGCGGAACATATAGTTAAGCAGTTAACTATGTTCAATAGACTAGCAAAGAAGTGCAGTTAGTCAATAATGTATTCCATGCTTTATAGTTTGTTAATGATAGACAAATTACTACAGACAATGTACTTCCTGGTCGCAAAGAGCAGGTCATCCTGACACTGATCATAAACTGTAAAATGTGCTTGAAATGCTTGTTAGATTGATTTTCCAGATCTTCAGTAGCAGCAGAATCAATAACAATCTTCTTCATTAAATCTGTGTAATCATTCATTAATCTAAATTGCTCACTCTGACTTATCACTTAGTTACAGAGTTGGATTTTCTAAAATGTTGGTACATTCATCACCAGCTAAATCAGGGTGCTTTCACAGCAGTGGGCTGTAGGGATGCACCGATCCGACTTTTTCATTCCCAATACCGATAGCGATACCTGGGCTTTGAGTATCTGCCAATATCGAGGACCGATCCGACGCCAGTGTTTAATTAATAAACTGTATGCCTCAATGTGTGGAAGTGACTGGGATCAATCATTTATGTGTAAGGCAACATCAGGCTTGACTTAATTATTGCTTTCCTTACTTTGTAAAAAAAAGGACCATCAAGACCTTTTTTTTTCTTCTTTTCTTCTTTTAAGAGACGTTTTTTTAATCTTCCCTACGACCCCCTCTGACAGACATGCAAAAAACAGAGCTGGTTTTCTATTTCAAGAATTAAGTTACACTTCCCTCTAGGCCCATTTTCCAACTATAAATTTTAGCAAATGCATGTTTTGGCACAAAGCTTAGAGGTGACCCTAATCACACCAAATATTACTGCCCTTTTTAATGATTTTGGCTACCATCTCATACAGATAAACCTGTTTATTTATATTTGCAATTTCCTCCTACCAGCTGGCCCTGATAGTCCAATAAATGGCCAATAAAGACCAATAAATATGGAGATAATAATAATCTACAATCTATTTAATTTGCATTTATTATTATTAAAATGATAAATCATACACCAGCAACTTTAGTAAAAAAAAATCGTCAACATTAACAGGAATTATAATTCAAGTGTAAACCTTTTTAAATGCAGCAGCAAATTGGTCAAAACTTAAACAGCAATTCTAATTACAGCATATAATTTATATAAACATAAAATTGAATAAATCGGCCCATTGTCACCGATATCCGATCCATCTATATTTGAGTCAGTATTGGCATGATAACTGATCCAGTATCAGTATCGGTGCATCCCCAGTGGGCTGAATGAGCACAATTATTCAGATAGTAAAATAGCAATACGACAATATAAATATATTACAAGTCCTACATTGGTTTATTAACAAAAAGTAAGCTTCTCATTATGCAGGCAGAACTGTCCCTCTCATAGT
Source organism: Sebastiscus albofasciatus (assembly GCA_916701655.1). Taxonomy (NCBI): domain Eukaryota; kingdom Metazoa; phylum Chordata; class Actinopteri; order Perciformes; family Sebastidae; genus Sebastiscus; species Sebastiscus albofasciatus. The sequence continues at coordinate 68,530 of CAKAOI010046148.1, read as the reverse complement.
GTTATAATATGATTGTTGTATTTATATATAAGCAGCAGAGGTGGAGCTGTTTCATCTACTACAATACATTATATTTCATAAACTATGAATGTGTTCTTCTGTATGTAACATTTATACCTGTTAAAAGCAGCCTACAATATTCCTCTTGTGAAATGTATGTCAGTGCAGTTTTCCCCCCTCAACACACACACACACACACACACACACACACACACACACACACACACACACACAGGGACAGTGAAGGTAACCCGTTAGCTAACTGGGAACATTGAATGGTAACGTTATAAGACACATCCTCTATAAAAAAAAAAATCAACCTAAAAAACAACCACACACCTCGAGTTAAACCTTCACTGATAATATCTCCATCATGTGGATTAATAACCACCATATATGGGTATTTTTACAGAATGTGTACCAGATTGTGTTTTTTATCTCTCATATAATATATAACATTAAAATACCGATTAGAGGACAGGCCAGACGCCACGGAGACATCAAGACAGGACATCATGTAGAGCTACATACATAGCGTTTAATTAAAATCTAAATCAATAAAATATCAGTTTTATCATCTATGTATTAAGATAGTGCGTTTATTCTCACGGTCGGGTTGATTTAAAGACGCATACTATAGACCCCCGGTAGTCCACATTTAGCTAGCTCTGCCGTTTACACATACAGTAAATTGCAATAAACCGCAGTGAGGAAAAAAAAATATTAACACAACTACAAAATGAGATGAATGGATCTATTTTTAATTAATACATTATAACACATGATGTGTGTTTTCTTTAACCTACAGAATTGATGGAACGTTAAATTGAAACATTGTCTTTCTTCCCATGTGGTTGCAACAATGTATCGTTACCTTTGTGTCGAGGCGCCGGTGTCCTTTCTTCCGCGCATCTGCTGCCTGTATGGTCGGTATAGTGAGGAGCTATACGGGTGTATTGTTAAAGCCGGTCACTTCTCTGTATTGTTGTCCCCCTTTGAAACGTGACACCTGGAGAGGGGGGGGGTCGCGTTCAGCACCGGTCATAAGCAGGTTTTTAATCACAAGTGTGTTTGGATGTTGCTGTTTCTGAAATGGCAAAGGTGTGTCCCCTTTAAATCATTTCTTAGATGACACCCAATTCTAAAGTGTAAAGGTCAGAACATGTTTGAAAAAACGCTCGTCGTGAAACGTTGCGCACAAAACAGCTGGCTTCGAAATAGTTGCAAATTTGTTGTGTCTTGAACGCACCCTTGGATGAGAGGTTGTAATAAACCCACAGCGTTATCTTTTGGTTGAGGGATGCTAAACCATAAGGCCAACAGTAGTTTTTATAATTAGAGTTTAACCCGTGAAAGTCCACGTGGTCTTAAACAACACAATTACGTGTCCGGTGGTTTTAAATCCTTTAAACTAGGATGCAGAAACATGATGCCCAGAAAGGTGACACTACCACCATGCACAGTTTGTAATGGGGTAAATCTTACACTTGCTCCACGATAATGTATCGAGTGCAAGACAGCAATGGGACAATAATGGTACCCTTACCAAATAGAAGTTTATTCAAGTGTGCTATTTGTATACTTCTTTTAAACTTAAAATAAGAGAGTATAGTTCCAGTTTACTCTTTATGCACTTAGCAGAGGTATACTTAATAAAAGTATACATAAGTATACATCTCTAAGTCTAAGAATACTTGGCTTATATTAACAAGTATACAGAAATGTCTAAGTATACTTGGCTTATATTGACAAGTATACAGAGAAGTCTAAGTATACTTGGCTTATATTGACAAGTATACAGAAAAGTAAGTATACTTGGCTTATATTGACAAGCATACAGAAAAGTCTAAGTATACTTGGCTCATACTCACAAGTATACAGAAATGTCTAAGTATACTTGGCTTATATTAACAAGTATACAGAAATGTTTAAGTATACTTAGCTTACATTGACAAGTATACAGAAAGGTCTAAGTATACTTGGCTTATATTGACAAGTATACAGAAAAATAAGTATAGTTGGCTTATATTGACAGGTATACAGAAAAGTCTAAGTGTACTTGGCTTATATTGACAAGTATACAGAAAAGTATAAGTATACTTGGCTTATATTGACAAGTATACAGAAAAGTATAAGTATACTTGGCTCATACTGACAAGTATACAGAAAAGTCAAAGTATACTTGGCTTATATTGACAAGTATACAGAAAAGATTAAGTATACTTGGTTTATACTGACAAGTATACAGAAAAGTATAAGTATACTTGGCTTATACTGACAAGCATACAGAAAAGATTAAGTATACCTGGTTTATACTGACAAGTATACAGAAAAGTCTAAGTACACTTGGCTTATAGGCCTACTTGCACTTAACCTTTTGATCAAGATATACTTAAGAAAAGTATAATTAAGTATTCTTGCCGTATAGGCCTACAGAAAGGTATACTTGGATTGTAGTTGTGCTTACTTTTTGATAGAGTAGCCTATTAAAGTGTGTAGGGAACATCAAACATGTTTTGTGGTGATGTGCAATGTGTTTCCCTCCTATTTTATTTTTGTGATCAAAGCATAGAATTATGTTTGACATGCTGTAGCACAAATAGAGAAACTTTCTATCCTTTCACCCTTTTTCAGAGTGTTTTTTTAACACTAATAAGTTGAAAGGGCAGCATTAAGTCAGTTGACGAGGACTGTTTGGATCCCTTTTTCTCAAATGCATAACTCCTTTCATGACAGAGACCATACTACATACATCCCCTTATCTCATCAATATCTCTTATAAAATGTATTTCAGGGGAAATTTCAAATGCATGGGAAACTGTCCCGTCTCATCCGACTGTCCAATATCACAGTTGGTCTCTTATGCTATTGCACAACTAAAACAATGGAAGTGTTGTCTGGAGAAACATATCAAATGCTTCTTTATACAGAGCCTCCTGGTGGCTTGGCTGGCTAATGTGTATCATATAACCTTAACGCCCTGGTTGGAGTCCATCCTGGAATCTCTTTGCACGAAAAGAAAAAAAATCATTGACCCAAACAGAACAAAAAAAACAACTTTTATTTAAAAAAAAGTTAAGGTGTTGTTAAGGATGTAGTATCTATCTGCCGTATTTGTTCATGCTACAGCATGTGAGTGAATTGTGTTATTGTAGATTTAAGTGCCAGGGTTTGCCTGTGTGAGCTCCTTGTTGTCGGCCGCTGACTGTGGGTGGTTGAGAATTATGAGCCCGTTCGCTGCAGGGTCACCAGTGCAGAGCATCCAATGGTTGTTGTCCCGCTCGGCTTTGTGGGAGTCCAGGAAGGTGTGAGCCGTCACCTCATACTCTTTGTCATATGTGGTCCTGCAGGGACACAAATGTTACCTACAGAACGACAGCAGGCACGCAGGCGTTGTAACATGACTTTTAGCTGCCATATTGGAGGCCCTCATCTTTTGAGTGGCTGTGAAGAGCTGACGGCAACTTGAGCATGTCAACGGAAGATTATTGTCAGATTGTTTGATTGGGTTAAGAAAGCTGATCTGTCTCAAGCTACAACTCATAGTTGCCTTGGATTTGCCTGGGACATAAATAGGTTTTTCATGAATGTTTTTCAAAAATCTTTTACTTATGACCTATATCCACATTGCAGTTATCTTCCTCTGATATCTCTCTTTTTGTATAACACATTATTTGTGCCAATTCTTCAGTGGACCTCCAAGTTGACATCTGACATCAAATCAAAAGCCTTTATATTGAATTTACAGTAACATATGGTTAGGGGTTAATTTCAAAAAGAAAAATACCGAAGGATGTAATCATCCAGAACAGCAAGAGCCTGGTTTGTCTTGCAGTGTACGATCAGCACGCTCACATTTGCCTGTAAAAAAAAAAAAATGTTGATGATTGCATGGAAAATCTCAGAGCGACAGAGGTGAGGGAAAGTTACAGTTACAGATTTAACAGAGCAGTAAGCGCTGGTGTTGTCACAGGTGTAATAGGTAACCAATGAAAATAGAGTAAAGACTTACAGGAACTGGCTGACCCTCATTTTCAAGCCTTTCCTGGGGGTCAAAGTGGACTATCTTCCACCATGACACAAAGGAACTGTTGTAATCCAAGTTTACTTCTTGTAGTCGGGATTTCTTCGCATACTGTCAATAAAGTCACAATAATATGAGACATTGACAATAATAGAAAATGCAGTGAAAAGGACAAACATAACTGCTGCATTCTGCGTTTTATTTACAGGTACGTATGTAATATTTTCCACAACTCCACTTTGTTAAACGTCTCATCACAGTTGGTGGTTGTTCAGTATAATGTATTCCCCTTGATGGTCTTCAATAAATAGTTCATGTTAAAACTTGATGTACCTTATGAAAACTTTTCAGGTCACTCATCAAATACATCTGAGGAAAGAAAGGAAGAGAAATATGTAAATGCACAAAGTGACACACTAAAGATGTGTGTTTTTTTTTCAGAAGTACTGATAGGCACAGTGTAAAGTGAATCACATGTGCTGTTTAAAAATCACTATGTGACAGAGTCATGCCAGCTTGTTGTGTTTAATTGAATGGAAAATACCACTGTAACAAAACAAAAAAAGACATGTTCAATAAACTAAATCATTAAAACATAGCATCCAAACTCAACTGAGATAACCTTGATCCATAATAACAGGGTTCATTATCAGGGTTATTTTCTTAAACTTTAAAAAGCTCCCCTTAGGACCACAGAGGATGTTACGAAACTGTTTTCACTGGCTGTGAAATACAAACTGGACTCCATGTGTAAAATCAGTGGGGCGCCCCTTTAACATAGCAGCCAGTCTTTGTGTAAAGTACTTAATTATGTTAGTTCACTTACTTCCCCGGCAAAGCCACTTGTTGTTTTCAGGGCAAAACTTTGCTCAAAATGCAGAGTCGACCCTCCAGGACTGCCATCTACACTGAAGTCACACATGCAGCATTACAGGTTTACATCTGGGAGTGTTACCATGTGTGTTGAGGTGTATGTTGATGTAGTTTTAAGTGTGTTTTGTGTATGTACTGTACCTGGTAATGATGAAGGCACTGCGCACGCAGGCCTGAATACGTCTTCCTGCACTGACACCACATGGGGCCTGAATGCCAGGCGAAGGAATCCTCGTTAAACTGTGTACGTCTGCGTTAATGTTCACTGTACTCCACTCCCTCTCTTCTCCTCCCGCGTTCACCAACATCACAACATCCCCGAAGTGCAATCTCCCATCAGTTGTCACAGTGAGATTCACCTACACACATGAACAAACACCATCACCTTAATCATTGCCATCGCCCATCATCGTTGTGATATTATTGTTGTTATTAATGGTGTTCTTAATTAGCTTTTTTACCGGTCTCAAAATATTCTCTTTGAGGAAGTCTAGTTGCTGGATAGCAAGCTCACCCCTCTCTTTTTTCCACAGATACTCTTTCCTTGCATCCTGGAAAAAAAAACATCAACATATACAATGTTTATTCTTTAATATGTCCCCATGACCCCACCACTGCTGGTTATATACTGTATGTAAAAAACATCACATATCTTCAATAAAAGGTTGGAACAAGCCAATACAGAATATAGATATGATACTGCCAGACAATGTGGAATAAGATGAAAACGGGGGGACTGGATCTTTATAGGGATACTAACAATATCACTGTGTCATCATTAGGTACATTTTCAGTCATCTTTCTTTCTCCAAACCCCTGCTATTGGCAGTATGATAAAGCTGTGTTCTGCCCTCCTCTTCCATCTTGTTCTGTGTTACCTGCCATGCCGTCAGGTGGGGTCAAAGGGTCAAGGCCCATGCAAAGGCCTACGGTAGACCCCAGAGTGAAGATACTCTTATCATATGAAACTAGATGACCTGGAGTGGGTGTGGATGAGGGGCCCAATTTAGATAATTCTGTCCCCGTGTCCATAATTCCTGATGGCGGTGTGTTATTGAATAAAAGTATATCTGTTTATTACCTGTGTTAATAGGAATTTTTATAATTTCACAATACAAACCAGACTGTATTTGGCTCTGCATAAAATCAAAACTTTTCTTCTAATTAAATAGTCATCCTTTTTATTCCTCACAAACTCTGAAGTGAACAAAGCACACTGTTCTCAGTTCGTTATTATCCAGCCTGCTTCTAATGTTTTGTTAATGTTTTGTAGGCTGTCACCATAATAGAAGCAATGCAACTTAATAGCTAACTAATGATAACCTTAATAGCCAGTAGATAACCTGCCTTTTAACAGTAAGAGTATTTTAATAAGTCCAGGGTCTGAAATTGACCTTTTTCCTCACCTGCCGCTGTGGCTGGTCACTGAACATTTCTACCGGCCACTCAGTTTTTTTGTCTGCCACTTCTGAAATCTAGGTAGAACGCTTTAAAGTTTTAAACACTGAGTCAGTGGTACCAGACCGTAGAATTATGGACTATATCATGTAACCTTAATGCATGACTATATCTGGTAACACTTCATTTTACAGGTCTGCAAATTTCATGGTAATTAGGTGATAATTAGCAAGTTACCTATGTGAAGTTTCTTTGGAATTACTGCCAAATTACCCCAATATTTACCTCAAAATGTATCGAAAATTACTTTGGTATAAACATTATTTAATAATTATATGCTAAAATAGTATTTAATGGTTAAAATAAGGCCCTTAGGCTTGAGAAGTGACTCTTCATAGGAGGTGGAAAACTAATAGAACACACTTCTGATCAGGCACAAATCTCACCATTGTGTGACTTATTGTTCTAATAAGAAAAAAATTAAGACATTTCAAAGAAGTCATTTGCCAATTATTATCTATTTATCACCAGACATGGGAATAAAGCATATCAATTAACTTTATATTCTTTTTCCTGGAAATGTATTAAATTAATTACCAGTTATTGAGAAATAGCAGAATCTAATTATTAAATAATGTTTATAATAAAGTAATTTTCGATAAATTATGATGTCAATATAGGGGGTAATTTGGCAGTAATTCCAAAGAAATTTAAAATACTTCCTAATTATTACCTGATTACAGTGATTTGCAGACCTGTAAAATGACGTGTTCTCACCATTGTGTGACTTATTGTTCTAATAAGAAAAAAATTAAGACATTTCAAAGAAGTTATTTGCCAATTATTATCTATTTATCAGCAGACATGGGAATAAAGCATATCAATTAACTTTGTATTCTTTTTCCTGGAAATGTATTAAATTAATTACCAGTTATTGAGAAATTGTGGAATATAATTATTAAATATTTATAATAAAGTAATTTTCGATCAATTTTGAGGTAAATATTGGGATTAACTTTTTTATTATTTATTTATTTAATTGTTATTATTATTCTTTTATTATTATTATTTTATCACCTAATTACAGTGAAATTTGTGGACCTGTAAAATGAAGTGTTACCCATTATTTAATTTAGGCTTTAGAATTGTTTTTAAAATAATAATTTCTTAATATAAGGAAAACCAGTCTGCCATGGTGGCAGGTGACCTGAAATTTTCATTTGCTAATTTCATTCCCTGAATAAGTCTATACCTTACTTCCTCAGGCTGCTGTGTTTATCACAGATTGGTTAGCCTGATAATCAGACTGAATTGCCATTTAAAATCCATTTGCAGTCATTATCTAATAAGTGTAAGTATAGCAAACAAACCTCATTCCAGTCTCCGAGCTTCACATTTGTACGATAACTTTCCATATGAGCCATTTTTGCGATAATACTGACCACTACTTGTGTACTAATAATATAATATACTGTTGGTGTTAGACCTGCCGAATGTTTTGGTGTGGTGGTTTCCATGGTAACTGATGGTGACGCGTCATCTCCTGCCAGTTCTCGCCGATTGTCGCGAGATGGCGTGCTGGTACAGCGAGATCTCTTGATATTTCTGCTCATTCTGCACATTTTTAAAAGCATAAACTCACAAAACAGTAACTCACAGTTTTAAAATCATTTCCTGTAGTGCTTTGGCTTTGTATTGATGTGCCCCACCAAACACAAATAGAAGCACACCACATGGGATTAACATGTCATCATTGTCATTATCATCATGAGTAGTCTCACCAACATACAAAAAATGCAAAAACAACATATTAAAAGGAGTCTTCCTCTATTTTTTTAATAAGGCGTAGAGTAAGTTTTCTGAATTAAGCCTGCAGCAGGCAGAATGTTTTTGGCATCATTTGGCAAAAATTCAATAATATATATATATTATTCCATAATATATATTATATATATATATATAATATGCACTATATTCACTTTTTTAATAGTCGTGTATCACAGCTGTTACCCTGCATTATATTCAGTTTTAACAGCTTTCTTCATCTCCTTGTATTTTTATATCTGGTATATTTTTTTTGTACTTTGTACTTTGCACTACTAACTTTTTTACTGTCTTTTTACTAAAATGTTTTGCACTATGGAACTGTGATGCTGGATACTTGAATTTCCCTCAGGATCAATAAAGTTACTATCTATCTATCTATCTATCTATCTATCTATCTATCTATCTATCTATCTATCTATCTATCTATCTATCTATCTAATAACCTTTCAGCATATTGTAATTCAAGTGTTCTGAGCGTTAACTAGACTTAAGCCCATGATGGGAGAATTTGGCCAATCAAAGGTCATTTCAGAGAGAGAGTGTTCAACAGAGGCGGCTGTCAATCACTCGCAAACTCCGATCAAATGGTCAAATTAGGAAGCGCCTTGATCAGCGCTGCCTAGTTTGACCATTTGGTCGGAGCTCAGCTCTGATTAGTTGTTTTCCTCCGGTCTGTGAAATCTTGCAGATGCCATTAGGAGCACCGGAGGACACAGAGGCAAATGTTTTTCTTTCAGATTACCTGTCTCATGCACTACTGTCAGGATATAGTGACCATTTTATTAAAAATTACTTTTTTTAATCATATTTGCAATTCTACCCACTGCAGCTTTAAATGAAATCCACAAACTATGCAGCTTCAGTTTATGTACAGTATAATCCTTCACAATTAATAATAAAATAATATTGTCTGCTCAAGTGTATTTACTCTTTTTTATGTGCATTTACATTCTAACAGCTGCAACCCAGATTGAATGTGTCCATGTGTCTGCTGTCCATTTTCCTTTTTCTCTGTTTCCTGTCTGTCTGTACGGGTCAGTGGCCATTGGCCCTGCCTCTGGCTCCAGAGCCATTTATGTGACTCAATTTGTGGTTTCTTTCCTTCGGTGAGTCACTGTCTTCCTCCTCCTCATCGCTCCGCTCGTCGCCTTCCAGCTGCAGGATGAAGATCAGCCACAGAGAGGAGGTAGAAAAAACTCAAAAGTTATCAAATTTGCATAGTTTTCATAATTTTTTTTTCCATCACATAAAAGAAAATACACATAGAAACACACCTTGCTGAAGACACACTTGTAAAACATTCGTGATATGAGAACAGCCCAGTAGAAGTGGAGTATCTGAAGAACCAGTAACATCATATTGAAGAAGTAGTAGCCAAAGAAGGGAGCAAACTCCTCTACTGGGTACACCCATGTACAGTGGATCAGCCTGTAGAAAATATGCACACGTAATGTTTTTTTTAACACATTACACCAAAATCATCATCATGCTGCATCCTTCCATTTCCCACACTTACCAGAAAGGAAAAATGACGAGTCTTGTCAGCATAAAGAGAACTGTAAACACCACAAACATGCCGTTAGCAGTCTGGTGCCACTTGGCGTAGTTGAATACCTTTGCACCCTGTGAGATAAAAACAGGAAAAACAATCAGGTTCACATCTTTGCTTAAAAGGAATAGTTCATAGTCTGTCATAAAGTCGCTGCAGGCATGTTTGTTATTGATAGTTAGTTTGAATCATGTAATAATTCCCATATAAGAGGGATGTCTTTATTTTATGCTTATATAGGAGGTTGACATAATATAACAAATACCTGTACAAATGTACAGCACACTACTATCAACCTCCTGCTTTAGTCATCTCAATTGTGAGCTATACCTGTAAATGTGACTGGGATTTATTTTGTTTTTGAGCAGCTATAGCATGAAAAAAAGAACATGACAAGAAATGTATGGCGGTGCAAGGCAACCACCTTCATGTTTACAGCTGTTCAAAGTCATCTCAATGTTCATGCAGCATGGAGGGGCGGTACAGGTGGGTCATCAGACCTGTTTGAGTCCTGTCTGCAGAGATTCAGACATCTTGAGAGCAGGTTTTAAGGCTCTGCATCAAACTACTGACACAGCTACTAATCCACATTTATACCCTTAGAAGCAAATTGTTATGTTTTTCTTTGAAGATGTCAAAAATCAACTCTGCCTTTTGATGATGATGATGTCCCTTTAAAGCTGCGGTAGGCAGAATGTTTTTGGCATCATTGGGCAAAAATGCCAATAATAACTTTTCAACATATTGTAATTCAAGTGTTCTGAGAGATAACTAGATTTCTGCACCTCCTCATGGCTCTGTTTTCAGGCTTTAAAAAATCTAGCCCATGACAGGAGACTTTAGCCTATTGGCTGTTCATTAAATGGAGGCAGCTGTCAATCACTCGCAAACTCCGATCAAACGGTCAAACTAGGGAGCGCTCATCAAATATGAATCAATATTCTGTTACTGTAATGCCTATTTCTCGCCTCAAATGTTTTCAGAAACATCTTCTAGTGTACCGTTGACTGAGCAGTACTTCCTCAACTTGATCTCAACATGGCTGCCGGGTCACAAACTTTCTCATTTTACAGCTAAACAGTACACTACAAGATGTTTCTGAAAACATTTGAGGCGAGAAATAGTCATTACAGTAACAAAATATTGATTCATATTTGATCAGCGCTGACTAGTTTGACCGTTTGATCGGAGTTCACAAGTGATTGACAGCTGCTCAGAGACAGCAGGCTCCAGCTCGGCTCTGATTGGTTGTTTTCCTCTGGGCTGTGAAATCTTGCAGATGCCATTAGGAGCACTGGAGGACACAGAGGCACATGATTTTTTTTTTTTCAGATTACCTGTCTCATACACTATTGTCAAGATATAGTGACCGTTTTATAAAAAAACCTTTTAAAATCATATTTGCTTCAGTGCTACCCACTGCTGCTTTAAGTCAGTCTCTTGCTGCAGAACTGTGATAATGCAAAACCCCAGTTATCTACTAATAGTGTGTACCAGCAACAGTATGACAATAGATACTACGTAGATTAGCATTGATGTAAAAAAAACAGCACTGACCTCCAGCAGTATGTCAGCAGAGTCATGAACTGCCATCACAAGAGTTCCGATTCGGATGTAGTTTGAAATCCAGGAGAAACTCAGCAGAGTCAGTGTGGCTATGTGATGAATCACCTGCTCTTTAAAGTCCTACACACATACACATGACAGGTAAACATGTGCATATGAAACATCCCTAATTTATTGCATCTTTATAGCATAAAAGGGAAATATTTGTTTTGTTTTAAAGTGCAGTACTTCACTTTGATTTTAAACATCTGCACACCCACCTTCCGTTTCACATCAAATGTGAGGCTGAGGAGCAGAGAAAGGTAGAAGCCCATTTCCAAGAGGTAATAATAGTACTGAGAAGACAGCATGGACTGCATGGACACATAACACACGCATATAGATGCTTATCATACTGTAATATTGTACAAGCCATCCTGATAGCAACGGCTAAATCACGTACCTGTTTTGGGAAGCCTGCCCAAACCTCCTTCAGATTATAAAGCCAAGGTTTCTACAGCCAACAAAAACAGAGAGGGAGAGAAGTGTGAGGATGAGGGTTGGAGAATAGCCTTGAAAAAGGGTAAATGTTGGCCGGTGAGCTCATGCATGTTTGTCTGTCAAATGCCAGAGTGTGAGAAAAAGCCTGAAGCACAGAGAGACATGAGATAAGAAGAGAGACAAGGAGGTTCACATGCTGCACATTAGAGTGGAATCAGACTGGTACGCCCAATAACAAAGACAGAGAGAGAGAAAGACAAAATAAGGAGAGACACTTGTCCCAAAGCAGAAATGATTTGTGCAATGCGAACTTGACTGATACAAGAGACAAATCCTGCAATAGAAATAGTTATAAAACATGCCAACATGACAAAGCTACTTACATCATAGAGAGCTATGACTCCCCAGAGAAATGCAAAAAAATAAAACACACATCTCCAGCTGTTGACAGACAAGAACAATAATGTCACACATTTACACGTATACACTCTTGTTTTCACGTCAGTGCATGATCACACACGCAAACACACACACACCTGGCCTCGCAGAACCTCTTGCGAAGCACTGGACGCTCCTGGTTCCTCCTCCTCCTGAACCAGACTTGAACTCTCCTTTCTGACCAGCTGGTCTTCTTACACAGAGACCTCACATCAGCCTGAAACACAAGGGAAACAATCCAATTGTTACACTCTTTCCACACTAGGATGCACACTCTCTAAAGTTAAACACCAGCATTAAAGGGGACATGTTATGCTCAGGTTTCCAGGTTCATACTTCTATATTGGGTTTCTAATAGAACATGTTAACATGCTTTAATGTTAAAAAAACACATTATTATTCTCATTCTCTCTGTCTGAATATAGCAGTATTCACCCTCTGTCTGAAACGCTTCGTTTTAGCACCTGTCTCTATAAGGCTCCTTCCTGAAAAAGCCCAGTCTGCTCTGATTGGCTTGCAAGAAAAATATGGTGCACCTTTGCAAATTCTCAAGCCGTGGGTGGAGATATTCAGATGGGGGGGCAGTATATTTTAAGGCCCAGATACACCAATCCGACATCAAAGAACTAGCAGCGTCTCCCCACGTCAACTTTGTCTTGGCCAAAAAGTTGCACTCGAACACACTACAAAGACTACAAGCGACGGGCCAACTACCACGTACATTCTTCGCCTGCATAAGATGAAATAAGTCGCCACACCAGCAGGTGGCGGTAGTCTGTATTTGTCATTCAAAAAGGGAAACCGGAAGACCGAGGAGTGTGGATATACATGCCGTTGTTATGATACGTACATGAAATAATGCACCGTCTGCCGGCCATTGTCATGCACCGAAAAAAACTGCCCAGAACTGTCCGACCGTCGGCTTGGTGTGTCAGGACCCTTAATGAGCCTGCAGGTGACATAGGAAGGGGAGCCAAATCTGAATGGCTTGTTGAGCTCACAAAAACTGACTGGGTTGTCTTAGTTCACAATTTGTGGGTTGGTAGGTGCTCCAGATACCCAAATGTATGTTCACAAGCACAGAAAAAGTTTTACTTTCTGATGAGCAACGAGAGAAACAAGAGAACAGCTTAATTCTTGTTACACAAAATAATGTACCTAAAATTCTACTGTTGATTGAGATTACTGTATGTGAACAACAAACCATCTTTGTTTTTCAGTGAAACGCCCCCTTTTAACACACCTGTGATGGAACCCGTGCTTGTCTGCAGAAGTAGTTTTCTAGGACGGGGTTTGGGCCTGCAGTGAGACGTACACTGTCCTTGATTCCCCAAACATCAGCCAGTGGTGTGGCCAGGAACCTGCAACAGCAACATTACAGTAAATGTGGGTCATCATATCATACTGTGTAACACGTTATCTGGCACAGCAGCACAGCTTTTCTTCTTTCTAAACAGGAGTGGCCTTATGCAGCGTTGCTCCGCACAGCTTGTGCAACATAATCTAAAGATTGATCAAAAGATTGCATATTCTCACCTCTCAAACAAGTATCTGACGAAGAGCAGGCAGAAGGCGCAGGGCAGAACGGCGTAAAGTTGAGAGGCTTTAGCGTAGACACGATCTTCACTGTCCTCCAGATCAGACCAGGAGACGTTTGCTGGAAGCCACAGACGCTCCCACCACAGCCACTCACTGACTGTCTGTAACATGGTGCTGGGAAACACAGAAAAATAACATTCATATTTTACAATCATGATGAATATTTTGCTTCATATTCACATTTTAAAATTTTATTTTCTTAAATGTAAAATTCTGAAAGTAAACGGAGTCTAATTTTTTCCAAGACAGAACATGAGTTCACTGACACCAAAGAAATTAGATTTGACACTTCAGACAAACAAGTGAAGTTGTCATATAACACATGTAGATTTTTTCTTCATCTACCTTTAAAAAAATGTTTGATTTTAAGACTCAAAATACGCTTAAGGCCAGAGTGATTATAGAAAAAACAGTTTTTAAAAAATAAAATGAAAACAGGCTGTAGCAGCTCTGGTCAACGTGGATTCACACCCAAAAACACACACAATCCAGTGCCTGAAATGGGCCAGTACTCACCAGTACTGAGTTCCGACACTTCAAATTTTGTGCACAATTTGATTTGTATCGGTAGCTACATAAAAAGTTTGTTAACCAAATATACATTCATGTAAAAGCTGTGGAAATGTGTGTCGTATAGATCTAATAAATATAATGAAATGAATAGAAAAATACATTTGAAGTGGGATATGTTACCAAGATATACATAGAAATATAAAAAATATCCAAGATGCATGCCATGATCATGTCATTTAACTGCTGAATTAGGGTACTGGCATCTTTTTTTGGTCCAATTCAGGCACTGCTTGAATCTACAGTGCCAATTTTTAGTTTGCCACTACCACCTACTG
>CAKAOI010046148.1:28074-53908 GCA_916701655.1 Sebastiscus albofasciatus | reverse complement strand
CGTAGACACGATCTTCACTGTCCTCCAGATCAGACCAGGAGACGTTTGCTGGAAGCCACAGACGCTCCCACCACAGCCACTCACTGACTGTCTGCAACATGGTGCTGGGAAACACAGAAAAATAACATTCATATTTTACAACCATGATGAATGGTTGACCAAAGAAGTTAGATTTGACACTTCAGACAAACAAATGAAGTTGTCATATAACACATGTAAATTTTTTCTTCATCTGCCTTTAAAAAATGTTTGATTCAAAATACTCAAAATACGCTTAAGGCCAAATTGATTATAGACAAACCAGTCTTTAAAAAATAAACTGAAAACAGGCTGAAGCAGCTCTGGTCAACGTGGATTCACAGCCAAAAACGCACACAATCCAGTGCCTGGAATGGGCCAGCGCTGAGTTCCGACACTTCCAATTATGTGTACAATTTGATTTTGTATCAATATCTACATAAAAAGTTTGTTAACCAAATATACATTCATGTAAAAGCTGTGGAAATGTGTGTCGTATAGATCTAATAAATATAATGAAATGAATAGAAAAATACATTTGAAGTGGGATATGTTACCAAGATATACATAGAAATATAAAAAATATCCAAGATGCATGCCATGATCATGTCATGTAACTGCTGAATTAGGGTACTGGCATCTTTTTTTGGTCCAATTCAGGCACTGCTTGAATCTACAGTGCCAATTTTTAGTTTGCCACTACCACCTACTGGTCTGTGACAGTGCAATTGCTCTGTGGTCTTGCAATCAAGAAGGAAGTGCGTAATGGAGAATTGGAGATGGAGAACTACAATAGATATCAAAGGGCAGTGAAGATAAAGAAGGGTGAGGAAAGGGAGAGATTAGAGAGAAGTAAAGTCCTCTCTCTTGTGGACTCTGCCCATAACAGAGTAGATAAAAAACGTGTTATTTGAACAGTTAGACGAGCAAGTTCATAATGAGCGAATCAAAGTTATAAGTAATTATAAATATTTCCTGTGATGACCTGATTTACTCACCTGGATACGGCATAACTCGTATTAGTGTGTCCCTGAACCTCAATGTCAGTTAATAAGTCAGCATGGGAAAACAAGCGTACATACCTGAAGGCAGCTTTGTGTCGACAAGTACCGATCGAAGAGAGGGAACCTGAGGCAGGTGGACACAGAAAGAGTGTGACAAAAAGACCAATAAAGAAAAATATTGTGTGAAATTTTCATGCCTACAAAGTGATTCAATCCTTTGTTGCATGTTTACAGAATACATCCATTAACACTTGCCCATGTACACACACACACACACACACACACACTCACCTGAAACGTACAGGGACCTTTCTGTGTGAAGCCAGTCTATTACTCATACAGTGCATGTACTGCACTTATCCACATCAGATAACAGCCCTGTATAGATCCTATATGCTCACTCGTTCTGCTATTGTAGAGCCATTCTTCAAAGACAGCATAAAAAGTAAAAAAGAAAAGAAAAAAAGAAGGCAAATATTTACTCATGAGCTGCTAATGCTTTCCTTAATCTGTACGATGCACCTCATGGTGTGTGAGGCTCCAGTGAGCACGTTGGTTTTTTTGAGAGCATGCGTGTGGTCGCTCACCTGGATAGAAACAATGGGATCCTTCCCTCCCACTCTGTCTGCTCTCGTGATCACACCCTTGAAGTTGCAGCAGGTCCCTTAAGGTAAGCTTAGCGCTGGACACCCCTAACCTGCTCTCAGAGCATTTTTGTGTGTTTTCAGTTGTAAACGTTAAGCTGTAGCAGTCGTTTGAGTGTGGGATAGTTACCCTCACCTGCAAGAATTCCCTAGGAATGCTTGGACGCCCCCACAAAGGCCCCATTCAGCGGTGGGACAGGAGAGGAGGGGCCAGCGCAGGTTATGGACAGAGGAGTAAAAGGAAACTTTCATACACAAAGAGAGAGAGTGAAACATCACTCTGCATCAATAGCTGTCTGGGTGAAACATAAAAATCAAGTAATCTCGTTTACAATGAACTGTTTTCCCTGCTCAGTTTCTATGGGTGGGGGTGGGGGGATATTTCTGGCAATTAATTACAATTGGAAGTTGTTTTTTGTAAATACTTTGCAGGAGAACTTTAAAAATATCAGGGATATAAAAGTAAAGCAACACATCACTGAGCATCCATATTAAAATACAGCACACTGAATCCTTTCTCGGTGTTTCACTACACACCAGAGGGGGGCAACAGAGACAACACAATAGGCCTCTCAGTGTTGACACTGTCATCATCTCCCAATTAGGATTTACTAGCGACATGTTATGAATGCTGTGCTGTCTTCGTTAGTCTCGTGTTTTGTTCAGCTTGCCATTTCTAAAAGAAGTGATGTTATTTGGCATCTCTTACATATTCTGAATATGGGTAATAACTTCACATAAACAGCATTAAATATATTATATAATTTAAAATAATAAATCTAATTTTCACCTTTGCTGTCAGTAATAGAAGCCCTTGTGTGAAAGTTAACAAGACTGAAATACAACACGAAATACCCATGACCTTGAGAGTTCAGAAGGAAAGGCAGATATCAAAAATATGTCCTTCTTTTATTATAATTTTACATTTTTTTTATATATCAAAACCTTCTAAAAATAAACAGTAGATCTACAAACATATGTGTTGATACTAGCTGCGCTGTATACATTTCCATATTCCTCTGGTCTACAAGGCAGCACTGCTGCATGTGTGGGACTGAGAATAACAGAGGAGCAGCGGCTAATGAGCTGTGAAAACAAACCAACAAAAAACAAACAAACAAAACCAGGAATAGAAAGAGTTAAAGTTTCAGTGGTGTTATTGTCTGGCATGGCAGGGAGAGTTTCAGAGCAGTCTTTCTCTGAATTGTCCAGCACTCCCCTTGTCAGGGTCAGCCGTAACCCACTGAGTGGTATAAACATCCCCATGAAGATTAAGAGGATAAAAAGGACGTTCCGTTGATCTGGATGGTCTCTCTTCAGACCCCAGGTATTATGTATGTAGATAGGGAGGACAGACGGACGGGTGAGGCTCCAGGCACAGACGGGAGAGGCTAATCTGGATAGTCCTCCCCCTCCCTCTGCCACCCTCTGTCCCTTTCCCTTTGCCTTCCATCTCACCTCATACCGGCGTGTTGCGCTTCAGTTCACTGGGGGAAGGCGGGATGCGGTCGTCCAGCTTCGTAAAGCTGGTGGAATGGCTAGGCTTGGTGGAGTGCTCCTCCGGACCAGGGGCTCTTTGCCGAGGCGGCAGCGTGGAGCACCGGGCTTTGCCCCTGGAGCGGGGCTGCTGAGGTGGAGGGCCTTTCAGCGCAAATAGTTCAGTGGGGGCTTTAGGCTGCTGGGCTGACGGGGACTGTGTGGGACGCGAAGATGATGGTGACACAGGTGTGTGCGGGGGAGTGAATGGGTTGGACGAGGATGATAATGAAGAGCCCAGGGGCACCAGGGGAGTAAGCGTGGCCGCCTGCTGGAACCTCGTGAGGCTGGTGGAGTGGCTGGGCCGCGGCAGGCTGTAACAAGCCTCAGCCCCTTTGTGGCGAGAAGGCAGGGTGGAGCAGCGGGCCTTCGCTCTTGAGCTTTGCTCTCTGGGAGGAGGAGCAATTAGCGAGAAGAGCCTAGTGTCAATATCTGATGTTGCCATTTCCGCTCTGGAGCCCATCAGACTCTGGGTTGAGCCTCTTTTAGATGACGGACGTGACAGAGGCTCCCGGTCTTTCTGGTATTCCTGTTTGGACTCTGAGCGGGGAAGCTGTGTATCTCTAGCTGAGCTCGATGACGGTTCTTCATCTATGTGACAAGAAACAAGACAAAAACAAGACAAAATTACTTAACAGTAAAGATGACACATGTTAACATGTAGTGCAAATTGAAGATCAAAAAGAAAGAAGAGGATAGATACACTAAGTTTTCTCCTCTCACCTAACAGGCCCAGCTTGCTCATGAAGTCGTCCAGATCGACAGTAAACTCCACCAGCTCAACTTCCTTCCCTTCAACTTCCTTTTCTTCTTCTTTTCTTTGCTCTATTTCTTCCTTTTCTTCTTCCTTTCTTTGTTCTATTTCCTCCTTTTCTTCTTGTTTTCTTTGTTCTATTTCCTCCTTTTCTTCTTGTTTTCTTTGTTCTATTTCCTCCTTTTCTTCTTTTCTTTGTTCTATTTCCTCCTTTTCTTCTTCTTTTCTTTGTTCTATTTCCTCCTTTTCTTCTCCTCCCTCTTTATGCTCTTTATCCCCTTCTTCACCCTCTCCATGTACTTCTCCATCTTTTTCCTTTTCTCCCCCTTCTACCTCTACAACCTCATCTTCTCCATCCCCTCTTCGCTCTTCCCGTCCATTTACTTCAACTTCTTCGAATGACTTCCCAACCTCTGGATCGCTGTCACTGCCCCTTCTCGGTCCATCCAGATTGATCTCAATCCTTACTTCCTCCTCCTCCTCCTCCAACCGATGCTCCTCTGGATCTTCCCGTGGCGCTTCCACCACGATGTCTATGTTGGTGGGGAAGCAGTGGATGGAGCGTCTTTGGGAGGCAGGTATTCCATATTCTTCTTGGTCTTGAATCAGCAGAAAATCCATCAGCATCATGTTCTCTTTCTTCAGCTGTTCCCGCAGAGATCGCGGCACGTCTGGGATCATCCAGGCCACCAACATGCTGAGGAACATGGCGAGGTTCTGCAGGGGGAAAAGACAAGGGAACGTTTTTCTTGCAATGTGTAATTACATTGAGTATGCTTGGAGTTAATGCTGCTCTATGTACATGATAAGCCATCTTTTTTTATTATAAGAGAAGAACTTCTAGGTTTAACAGGTTTTGTTAGCTGCAGATGAGAGTTAATGGTCTTTACAATCCAATTTTCGGAGTGACACTGGCCTTATTAAGCTGATCAGATGCACTAATTCAGTTGCAGTGGGCTTCAAGACTAGCACCAGAGCAATCCATGGCCTCATGTTACCTTACATAAAAACGATCCCAATGAGTTTCACACAGTGAGGTATACAGATTTTAAATTTGGGAAAAAGAAAGCATCGGATCAGGATATTCTGAGCCGACATATCAGAATCAGGAGGGAAAAAGTTGGTCTGGCACATCCCTAATTATCTATAATATTATGTACTGTATGTGCCAGCAAAGACAAGATTGTTCATGGATTTGAGAAAGACAGATTTCAGATACCACTTTTTAGACTGACATTAACATAAGCACAATTGTAGATATCAATTTCATACCTGGAAAAATATTACAAAAGCCAATTTTGCAGCCAGGACAGACCAGTACTGTTTAGAGAAGGTGTAGGCATCTGGGTCCCACGGTGGGTCTCTGTAGTCCTTATACCTGAAAAACACAGACAGTGTATATGCAAAGAGGATCCTGGACATGAATGAACGTGGTTAACAATCAGAGAAAAACCTGGTAGTTCTTAGAGAGAGTTGTCTCAGTAAAATCCCTGCTGTAAACACCACATTTTACAGTTTCTGAGAACTTCAGTCAAGTTTGGGATTTAGATAAAGTAAGAGTTAATCTGCTGGGCTCAAGGATTTAAAGTAGAGTCCAAGTAGGTCAAGGTTAAGAGAGTCACTCTGACCTGCACATAGATACTCCGGTGATGAGGGTGGTGGTGGGCGCACTGCCCGGCGGGAAGTTGCTGACATTAAAGTAGGACAGTGAGTGATCTGTGTAGCCATTCATGGTGCCATTCACGCTGTACATGTACTGAAAAACCATGCGTGGAACAAACTCTGACGTGAAGGAGATGACAAACGCCTGAGAAGACAAACAGGGAGAGGAAATGACAACACATCATCGCGTACCAGTTACTGCTGGCACATCGACTGGTTATCAGCTATATTTAACTGTATAGACTAAAACTTCATTCATATAAATAATATTACATTAATAATATTATCTACCTACAACAACTACATTAATGTCAATAGTATTTTTTTGTAAATTCTCTCCATAGAGCTGTACTAATGAGAATAAAAAATGTTTTACACAACAGGAAACAGCTCACTGCAGCTGGAACGACCACAGAAGCTGTTTGAGTACTTTGACAGGTGTTTATATGTCTGTCTGTCTGTGGGCAGGTTTTGTCACCGCGATAGCATCGCAACCATGCATGATGCAGTCAAGAAACTGCCCCTCAACCCCCCCAAATGCACTTTATGCCACCACTTTATATGGCGAATCATAAAACTTTACAGGTGTGTAGTTGAGATCAAAATGAAGGCAGGGGCCCCCCCATGTTTACACCCCTGTCCCGATTTGGGATCGCAGCTGGTGTAATCCCATCGCAAGACAGTTTCTAGTTATGAGTAGTCTCCGTTTTGTGATGTGTTATACATTCCTGCCAGCGGTTTTCTGCTACTCCAATGACAGACAGTTGGCAGCGGTAATGTGTAAAGAAGTTTAGCAATGCACCAACAAAGGCAAGAGAGACTGCTAGCTAGCAAACATAAATGTAAATTCATTCACACAAATTAATCAAAACCTGCTTTGCGAAGGTTTTACGAGGCAGCAAATGCATTCAACAAGTTTGTTAGATGTCAACGATACACACAATGCATTTTGGTGAGTGTGAATTTAAACAGTAAACAGTGTCAACTGTAAAGGTCGGTGAATGTAAACATAATTTTGTTACACGAAAACACAGGATGAGGCTCCGCTGGCTCTTTAAAAAAGCAACTGTGTTGCAATGAAAATGAAAAGATAAAAACCTGATGATGTAAAACTGAAATAAATGTACATTTTTTTGCAGGTCTCACAAAGATATGGCAACAGGAAAACCTTTCACTTGTAACATTAAACTCATAGAGATATCAGTATTGTAGACTTAAAGTAAATTGTTGTGTACATCACTGTGCAAGACACTCTCTGCCAGAGGTCAAAGGTTGTGGGCACAGTAGACATACACACTCACTCACACAAACACACACACTTACATTGGTAATGACAGAGAACTTGCTGATTCCACAGAGAATGTTGTACCAAATCCCTGGAGATAGCATGTGCATGAAGAGAAACAACGAGGGAAAGGGAAGTGTGTGTGTGTGTGTATTTGTGTAAAAGTGACAGACAGACAGACAGACAGACAGACAGACAGACATGGAGACAAAGAGACAAAAATGGAGGGACAGAGTGGAGTAAAAGAAAAGAAAGTGATTAAAAGTTCCAGGACAGCTCGTTTCACATTCACACAGAGACTGACAGATTGGACGTGCTCTCTCGTGTGTCATCTGTACCTATGTCTTTACACCTCACAGCATCAGGCCGCCGGATCTCTGTGACAAATTTTGCAGCGTCGAGGCGAATCTCGATGACGTTGTTGAGCAGAGCGAATGCTGGCGCCAGCGGGAAGGAGGCCACGAACAGAGACACGAACCCATACTGGATTACTGTAAATATGAACACACACACAGTTAAATAATAAGATTGCGTGATTGCAGTAGTGAGTGACTCAGAGTGAGCAAGAGACTAGAAGAGACTCACTCATTTCCATGTATTCTGGGGTCACGCCTTCATAAGGTTCAAGGGCAAAATCTTTGTCAAATTGTTGCTTTGGTCTCTTCTCTTCTGCGTTACTCTCCTCATTTTCTGCTGCTCTTTTCTTCCCCTTTTCTTCCTGCATTGTTCTGTACATCTTTTTCAGCTTACTGCAAAAAAACAGAGGATAGAGTCTGAGCAAAGATAGCAATGACTAGACATTTGGCAAATGTATGTTTGCAGAAGTAAAGGACATCTACAGTACATATATATACTTACGGTATGAGAACCTCGAACACATTGTTTTGGATGAGCTGCTTTCCGAGCATGATCATGCTGAGCTGGATGCATAACTCGATGAGGCAGCCTGGTGGAGCGCACTGTGGGAAAAAAAAACACATTTACTCGAGACACCGATGTATACACATAAACAATAACTACTAATGTGTGTAACTGAACCTACCTCTTCCATGCGATAGTCTCCAAAGACATAAACATAATCGCCAGGCCGCCCAACAAATCTGTATGAAGAGAGGACCAAGTCACGTGATAAGGCAAATGGTGAGAAGAGAGAGAAGTAAGATTTTATAAGAGAAACTATGGGTGGGGGAAAAAAAATCGATACAGCATAGTATTGCGATGTTTTGCGTAATGTCAAGTATCTAGCGTTTTTTTATACAAACTATTAACTTCTTAACAATCGGCCAATATTCCATCATTGTGAAGAGTGAAGAGTGAAAGAATCCATTGTTACCAACCATGTCATGTAAATTTTGGCGAGGAAAAACTGCCATGGCCATTTTCAAAGGGGTCCCTTGACCTCTGACCTCAAGATATGTGAATAAAAACTCTGAGATGAACAGAGTGAAAACTGTATCTTACTAGATAAAACAGATTATGACAAACTGCATAATTTGCAGTTGAAAAAAGGTAATAAATCGCAATATATCTCAGTATATCTTATTGCAAAAAATCGCACCGTATCGTGATTTAAGTATTGTGATAATATCGTATCGTGGGGCCTCTGGTGATTCTCACAACTAAGAGACACACACCTGCCCTTGAAGAAGGCCACATAGAAAATAGGTGCAAAGGCGTTCATGGACTTCAGGAAGAAAGACTTAAAGATCAGCTTCTCTTCAAACTCTTCCTTTGTCTTAGGAAGTTCTGTTGGAAAGGAGACACAAGAAATGTACACACATCATGTTAGGCACATAACTTAGAAGTGCTAAACTAACATTGTGAGGTTTCCCAATTCAACCCTTTACTTTGTGACAGCATTAAATACAATACCCAGTTCAGTCAGCCAGACAGCGATGGCTCCATAGACCTCTTCCAACACCAGAACGACCAGCATGTTCAGGATGATGCCTGTGGTGGTGACGGTCATCCTCACGCTGGCCTTGGCTTCAGGATCAGGGTTCACGGACCACACGCTCAACATGCAGATACGATAAACCGCCACCCCAAACACCGCCGAGAAGGTTACGAAGATCTGAACACACACAACCACAACATTAAACAGTTAGATGAAGAGACACTGGTGTCAAAGAATATCTACTTTCTTTCATGACAAGAAATATGTGATTGTGATGATGATAGTGCGCTTTATTTGGTTCATGTAAATATCTATTTTTATCTTTTTCTTCCTCTTATCTATTGATTACTTCTCTCTTTTATCATTATCGCTGTTGTATCTTTCTATTATTTTAGATTTAATATTTGTTTATTATGTTTTTTAATGTCTGCAATAAAATTAACTGTTTCAAACAACAGCAAAATGTTGCTAGGAGTAATTTATGGTCCCTATTGTTGACATGCAGATAATTAAATAATTAGAAATTAATGGATATATTGGAAACAGTGAAGAAATGACGGAGATAAATAGACAGTTTATTTAGATTAATTCACAAACATTATGACGACTGAAGGAAAAAAACTGCTGATTTCTGTTAAATGCCTGAAATCCTCATAAAAATTACAGATTATTGTGTGATGTGAAAACATTATAAGAATATAAATTCCAGTACCAGGAATAGTAAGGTGGACACATTGATGAGATAACCAGACAGGTGATCCTCAATGTCCAGGGACTCTGGTTCTGCCTGTCAAGAAAAACAGGTATATTACTTGGCTACGCCGACAAAAACACACAAACATTGGTCGAGTATGTGATGCGCAGTAATGCTGAGCACATGTTCAGCACACACGCGTTATGTTTTCGGTCTGGCAGGTGCATGTTTGCCATCTGAAAAGGACAGAAATCCCCTCCCCTTCTTCCTCTCCCTCCCCCCTCTTCTCTCTCCACCAGTAATCTGGGCTAATCTCAGGAAGGTAAGCGGCTTTGGACTCAACCACCCACTGCAGGTGACGGGGGTTTCCTTTTAGTGCACTGACATAAACTCATACAAACAGAGTTAGTCTGTAATAACTTACTTACAATACTGTAGATTAAATACTTAAGACGGGCTATAATATGTGTTTGTATAGATAGAGGTGTTTACTTTCATGAGTGCAATGCAATTGAAGAATCTGTGTTTGCATTCGCCATGAAGCAAGTGTAAATCGCTTCAGTGTGACAGCCCCGCCCTCTCTAACTTTGTCGACATAATGTCCTATCACACAGAGCAGTGCAGCGATACCTGCGAGGCCAGCATGTGGTCTGTTTCTCCATCTACGCCATCCCCAGTTTTAGTC
Source organism: Sebastiscus albofasciatus (assembly GCA_916701655.1). NCBI lineage: Eukaryota > Metazoa > Chordata > Actinopteri > Perciformes > Sebastidae > Sebastiscus > Sebastiscus albofasciatus. Next base: position 43,729 of record CAKAOI010046148.1, on the reverse strand, counting down.
GACTGCAACAGAGTAAAAACACATTTTTTCAGTAAAAACTTGTCAATTTAACCAATTTTTGTCTTAAAATTTGATCTGAAACACACACTCAGATACAATACCTTCTTTTTAGACTTTGTTTTCAGCTTAGCTTTTTTCTCCTGTAGAGCTTCTTCATATTCAGGCCTTAGCTCCTCCTGCAGCACACACATGCACATGTTAAAACACAAAGTAAGGGATCACATCTGCCAAGAGAAAAATGCTTATATCACAACTTTACAGAATGGAGTCACCAGTTACAGCTGCATAATTTAATGTCACAAATTACTCTAAAGCTACAAATTCACACAACATAGCTACGGTATATTCGCTGACATTTTCGATGGCTGTTGCATGACATTTGTAGCTCTAAGGGGGTGGTAGCCTACACCAGGACAGGTTCAAGTGACTTTAACTCAAAAATGTAGCTGTTTTCAGAGGGAGCAGATTGATTTTGATTGGATTTTCGGTCAAAACACATACACTATTGTTTGCATTTTCCTCATTAGAAGACACTATCCACCACAGAGTTAACAGAGTAAACAGGGTTTTCTCATGGACAGCTCAGAATATGCTTCTCAAATAAAAAGTGAAAGGAAAAATGTGGAGCCCTACAAACCAATTTACAGTATAAAGATGATTATAAACTGTGAAACTACAAAATATTTGCATGCATTTTTCTTTTTTTTTCCAGATTTGTTTGGATTTTTGATTTGCATTAGCTGATTTTCAACTGCTTATAAATATTCCAATAATTAGCCAAGATATTTTTGGAATTTCTATAATAAAAAGGCACAAATAACACAGCTTCTTAAACCAGATTGTGGGTATATTTAACAGGTATTGAAACTTGCCCACCTGGACTCGCTCCTTCAGGCAGCAGAGACAGAAATGCATGAAAGAGAGAGAGAAACAGAGAGAGAAAGAGAGGGTTAGGCTGGGAGTGTTTACATTTTGACCCTGCTGTGTCATCAGCAAGTGCACTACTTTAAGAACAGACCAATCCCATTACAGCCCCTTACAGGGCAAAGAGTTGCGTTAATGCATAGGTGGCCATGTGTTTATGTGTATGTGTGTGTTAGGGGGAGGTCACTGTTCTGACACAAATGATTATCTGCAAGGCCTACAACAACTGGCGTCATGATTGACCCGGACCATGAGGTTAACACTCTCACGCTGACTGACTTGGCACTTAAACGAACAGAAGTTGAATACTCAAAAATGACAAAGCAGTAAAGGCTTTGACTGTGTCTATTCTAAAATAATGTATGTGTGTGTTTATTGCACAGTACAGTACTCTTGAATCTATTTTTGTACCTCCTCATCCTCCAAGCTCGTCAGGTCCCACATATGTTTCAGACACATCTGTCGCCTTTTCCAGTGCTCAAGGAAACAGGCAGCTACAAGAAAGATACACAGATGGAATATTAACATATTTATAAAATAAAAGAAACTGACTTTTTGCATAAACTTTATACTTTATGCATAAAAATACAAATATAATACGATTATCACACCAACACTGCTGTGTCACTGCAGTTTCACTCCAGTCATGCACACTCTCACTGTCACTCCTCCTGTCATGAGCTGAGGCCAGTTGCATGAACTTAGCTTGAGACAGGTCTTGACCTTAGACCGCTGTTGCATAAATATTAAGACTTAATTTGAGGTAGAGAAGTTAGCCACCTCTCCTCCTGGCTAGACCTGAGGTGAGAGCTTTGTTGCAATGACAACAATCTGCTCAATCTGGTCAGCTAGCTAACTATTACAACTGTTTATCAATTACTTTTACCCAACTTTTAGCTAACTATTTCAACTATTTATCCATTACTTTAAGTTAACTATCTCAACTGTCTATCCATTACTTTTAGCGAACTATCTCAACTGTCTATACATTACTTTTTGGCTAACTATTTCAATTGTTTACCCATTACATTTATGCTGTTTACTTTATTTTCTCCCCTTTCTGTGGTGTCGCTGTTGTATCCGCTAATGTTTCTCTTCCGTGAAGTGTCTTATTTCACCCATAATGCATTGCGTGGCAGGCTATCTAAGTCAGTCTTACATTAGACTCTTAGGGAAGTTTTATGCAACAGGAAAATGTAAGTGTCTATAGCAAGTCTGACTTAAAATTATATTTAAGACAAAGATTAGGTCTATTATTATGCAACCGGCCCCTGAAATAAACCTGCCGTAACATGATCAGGAAGTGTAGTTACCCCACAGAGACATGAAGATGGCAAAGAGGACAGTGGCTCCATTGTCGAACAGGTATGACGCTTGGGCCAGTGAGCACACCGAACTCAGACGCCAGTAGTCACACACTCCATCACATAGTGGACACATGGTAATGTTCAGGTTGTCATCACATGTCTCCTGGCTAAAATACACATGTGTAAAAAACAACACAAAGAGAATAGTATAAATATATGTATGGTGATATAATGTGATGCGCTTTTGATTCGCATACATAAGTTTGAAGAGTGTTTTTGATCTGCCTACCTTGGCACATTGGTATCCACAGTGAGTATGCCATACACGAAGACGATGATGCCCAGTACAGAGGGAGGGATGAGGAGCTGAGTATAAACACCCAGCCAGGCAAAATACAACCCAATCTGCTCTCCAAAGTACTTCCTGTTAAAATAAAGCCAACATATCAACTAGCTGCCTGGGTTTGCAGGTTTACAGATTTATATTTTTACATGTTTGGGCTCAGTACCTGATCAAGTCCACAGGCTGGTATTTATGCATGACTCCATAGTTAGCCCATTCTTCATGGAGGAGCTGAAGGACAGAAGAGTAAAACACAAGATAATGACAGTTAAAAATCAAATATTTTGCAGGATTCAGACGTCAGAATAAAGACATGTGGTGTCTTTGTAATGTCAACATAGTGTTGGATTATAAATAAGCTGTAGTAACTCGGCTGATATTAATTTACACCGGCTCTACAATTACATTTAATTTGACAATGCACACACATTTAAAATAATGCTTCACTGATTTAACTTTGCACTCCTATAACACTGCAAAAAAGCATCAAAATCGATGCAGCAGAACTAAAGATATCGTCTTTTTTATTCCACACATTCCTTTGCCTTGATGGCGCCTACATTATCAACAATGCAAGTCAACCACTCACAGTTTGGTCAACTATTCGGGTATGTTATGCAAGCAGAGATGACAAGTGAGTAACAGAGGTCTGGTAACATCACTTCTTTCTAACTCCACATCCCCAGATTTTTTTCATTTTCAAACTTGTACTTTTCAGCCCCAGCCGACGTTGACTCTAATCACTTGAGTCAATTTATGATATTTTACTCAGCTTCCTCTGGAGCCACAAAAGGCTTTATATAACTTTTTTCACACATGTAGTAACACTCCCCAAGACCTGCAAACAGATGTGATGTGTAAAATCAGAGTCCCCCTTTAACATCTGCAGATTACATTTCCTCAAGTAGCACACTGCATTAAGACTGTGAACCAACTCAAACTGTGTCACATTCAGATTTGTCCAGTTTCTGATTGTAGAAAATCAAGCATGTCTGATGTATTTGCCACTCTGGATCCAGAGGGAGGTCTGACAGGTCTGAGACTCAACCGTGATGCCATCGATTTTAATCCAAAAAAACATCACATATACTACAAGATGATGCGCTAATGATGTGACAGTGACCGACCCTCTTTTGAGAGATCAGTAAAAGCTCATCATCAGTTGTCATGGCCATATCAGGAGATAAATCAGGCTTTTAATAGTGATCTGTTCCTCGGCTGAGGAGAGTGACGGGTATCATGTCCAGTGACTTCACTAATATTAGTAGTAGGGGAGTTTGAAAACACTTTATCAAACACCCAATAGAGGCCACTCAACTCACCTGTCTGTCATTTCGCTGATCTTTCCGTCCTCTCCTTGTGAACGACCCCTAAAGAAAAAAAATCCCAGGTTCTTTATATAGGGATACACTGCGTAACAGTATGTCATATTTTGTGCATAATCATAATTGCAGCTAAGGGTTTGGAACAGTATTTTTCTATCCTAATTGTTCAGATTCTCCCCTTTTTCCCATTCATCTCCGTGAATATCCATACTGCAAATATATTTACTAACCTGTCCTGTATGACACAATGAAGTCCTATATTTACAGTAGATGTAGCACATGCAACTAAACCTTCACATTGTCCAGTGAAGGTGCTATTTCTGTTGTACTCACATCATGCAGAGGGAAGGCAGAGTCGTAGACACCCCGAGCCAATAATGAGTTGATGCCTTATGACACAAAGAGGAAGTGTGACACAAGGTCATGGACACGTTCAGCTTTGTGACTGATAGCATACGAGAGCAGGCAGCATGAGATTTGACTGACAGCATGCATTATGAACGGTATGACAAAGGAGAATGAAACCACAGCAAAAGTTAGACCTCACCAGTGGTTTGGCAAGTTTGTCTGCAGGTAGTGCGTGAAATAATCTCAGCCACCTAGACACAAACAAAGCACAGTCCAAATTAGCTGCAAAAATGCAAAATCTTACCAAGTATATTTGTCAAAATATCTCATAGCATTTAATATAGGACACAATCACAGAACAAGTAACATATAGGGACTTGTTTTTAAAGAATGCATCTTGAATATCTTTTCAAAATACTACTTTTGAGCATTACAGGCTTATGATGACACACAACACTTCCTAATACTAGTGAAATATATCTCAAAAATGAGTGTTCCCAGCTAATTTCAAGATCTATTTTCATCTTGACAGGCCATAATATTACATCTTACCAAGCTAAATTTCACTTGTCCTATTGGCAGATTTTTTCACTTATTACAAGCAAAAACACCTTGTATTCATTGATTTTTACTTATTGTTGAAGTAGCCTTCCTTATAACATGAAATTAGAAGATATTATGTTTCTGGACTCACTATTCTGCTGCGTGTTGCATTATCGAATACAGTTTCTGTTGACTTGATGTCGTACCTGCAGGAAATGACAAGAAGCAGTCACAGTAGTGTAAACAGCGAAAATTCAATTTACGTGAAAGCTCCACTATGTCATGATAAGGATGATGAAAGCACACAGCCTGCAGGTGATTTAGATATCAGGGTGTTATCTAAATCTCTGACCATGACTGTGTCCCCCGCCAAGGGCGACTCCTAAAGTGGGTTAGTTTTTTGATACCATTCCTCTACATGTGTGCATGTGAGCGTGACAGTCCAGGAACTCACATGTGGAGCTTGTCTCTGATAAAAGGGTGTTTGAGGGTTTTGAAGTGGGCGCGTGTCTGTGAGTCTCTGTGGACGTCAAAGTCGGGGACGTCTGGTTGAAACGGTGTGCTGACTTTGCGCATGACGGAATCCCATGTACCAGCGATGCCCATCCGTTTCCGCAATTCACACTTCTGCTCAATGAAAACATACATGGAGAACAGTTTGATCAAATCTGCTCAGTCACACGTGGGTTGTATGTTGTATTATTTACCACACTACTAGGGCTGGGCGATATGGAGAAACTCAAATATCACAATATTTTTGACCAAATACCGGTAAATAAATAAATAAATAACTGTAATGCAGCCTTTAAAACCAGGAAAAGACAACACTTTACGCCATATTATGATCCAAAATCTAAGGCGATATCTAAGTCTCATATCACGATATCGATATAATATCAACATATTGCCCAGCCCTACACTCTACACGTAAATGTCCTATTGCTATTCATGTCACGTTCTACAGCTTTCTGACATACAACTCCTCAGTCTTAAAATGGGATTGTGATGTGCACCCAAATGAATCTTCAGCAAATGTTAATATTAAAGACCAGGGTGTGTAATTGGCTGCTGACCTTTTTGACGGCAACTTTGATCTTCTGAAGCTCTGCTTCTCGACTGAGTATTGGCCACGGGATGTGCAGCCGAATAAACCCTTGGCCATTTGCCCTCTGCACACAAACACACACACACAATAACACACACATTAATATGATATTACAACATTAAAAAAAACACTATATGCATAACTTCATCAACCAACCGCGTACATGTCAAATTGGATTTGGATTACACGCCTATACTGTATGGATAGATTAAGTGTGTATCTGTCTTATTCACTGCCTTTGTCTTTGCATGTAATTGCTTTTGCTGCTTGTCCTGAGGCAGCCAGATGAGCCGCCCTTAAACCTGTAAGTATGCTACTTTGTGTTATAATGAGTCTGTTTGGTATGGAATCCCATTATTTCAAGCCCAGAACCTCCCGATCCTCCAAAGTATAGAAAATTAGTGCAGATTATGTTGGGATAGGTACCTGCAGAAGCCACCATAATGTAGATCAATTTTGATCCTGTGAAAAGTGACAAGCTATTACCTAGCTTCTGGACCACAGAATTACAAGCTGTCCATTGCAATTACTGTAATAACCTTAGTGCAAGGCAGATAGAACTGCACAGGCTCCAAACAACTCCTGCTACACCTCTAATGTTGTATGTTACCAACAATTTACCAGCAAATGTCCAGTGGTAGCATTAAAATCTATCACCAGGCTCTGCACTACTGTCAAGATCACTCTAATTCTGATCAGAAGATTATTTACACAGTTATGTGTGTGGCTGCAAAGTGAGATTATACAAAATAAATTGCACATTCAAGAGGAAAACTAGGGTAAACTCCCTCATGTTGTACAGTAGCACACACAAACAACACAACTGAGCATATTCATACACCGATCCACAACACTACAATCAAATCCTTCACTGTTCAGTTCCCGGAACGTTAGCCTACTCGTATTTGACCACAGGCAGACAGATACACATACTGATACAGTATACAGTGACCACTGAGAGCCCCCTTCAGCCCATTCAATCAAAATTAAACCCACCAATCTCCCCCAATGTGCATGCATGTGTCAGCACACACACCTCTGAGTAGTGGATCACTCTCTAATAAGGCCCTATAATCTGGCCTTTGGCTTCACACTTACGGTCAGCGTTCTTAATCCTCAACCAAAGCAGCAGCTGATTTAACGCACAAGCATCTCACAACTACACACACGCGAACACACACACACAAACATGCATGTGCACACATAGAAGAAAAAAAAAACACACTTGCACATACTACACTGTACGTGACAAAAGACATGCAACATCATTGTTATTATTGTGGTTATTATTACTATACTGTACCACTGATAATCAATACGTTCTCTCTTTAATTAGAGTCCCGGCCTGTCCTCAGGGACAGGCTGAGTCTTATCCTCCACCTGTTTGGCAGCCGTCCAATCACAGGATTTGTGGTCACATAATTTAAGGGTGGCTCAGACCCATGAATGTCTAAAGGAGTGTACAGTAGATGAAGAAATAGTCGTGGTGAAAGCACTGTAAAAGCAGATACACACCTCTTTATCACGCTCTAGCTGTAGTCCAGCATCCATTAGACCCGCTTCAAACTCCTCCCTCATGATAGCCTTTTCCTCCTCAGACAGCTTTGACTCCTCCACATCTCCTGCAGGTGCACCTGCGTCCCCAGACTCTCCTTCCGTTTCCCAACGGCCCGATATCGGGAATTGTACACTCCCAATACTCCCAATACTCCCATTGGATGTGATGGAAAGGCGGGCCCTGGACGCCCGCCTTTTTTTGTATTTGTAGCAAAGGATGTAGTCCACTTTTCTCTTGCCATCGGCAAAAAAAAGCCCAGGTCCTAGATCGATGCCAGACTCCTACACAAACGCACAAAAGCGCAGACAGGTCATTAATGAGGGTTACAAGTAGGGAATTTAGGGAGTACTATAAGAGCATGACAATTAGGTCATGCTCCATATGCTCCCTGAGCTGACATATTGTTGCAGGATGTGAGTGTTTGCATTCTGAGAAGACCGTACCGGAGGAGGAGGCTCATCGTTGTCAGGGGGGTTGACAACGCCTCCATTGGCGGCATCAATCCCAAGCCCGGACAGCGAGCGGGCCAATGACACGAGCTTCGCCGAGTGAAAGGAAGACGACTCACTCATATCTCTGGTTCCAGGCATACCTTCTTTTCCGTTTCATCACTGTTGGTACATGAAAAGAAAAACAAGAGTTCAGTATTCAGAAGCTGGGATGACCTGGCAGCTCTGGCTGTAACTGGAAAAAAAAAAGTTCCATTAACGTTGGAGCCATTCCTACCAGTAGGATCATAATATTTGAATACATTGGTCCCCAAACTTTGTATGACTACCAGTTGTGAAGAGAAAATTTCTTCCTGGTTTAAAAATGCTAAATGTAAAATTATCCAATAATTATCAAGGAATCAAGGAAACAGTAGAGCAAAGTCTGAAAAAAACATAATTCTGCATAAACGAATTTCCTGTTGATACATGTATGGAAGCCCATTAATGCCACTTGGGGAAAAATGGGCAACCTAAATTTTTTCTTATTACTAAGCGTTCTTTTCTCACAACTATAATTTATTAAGTCATAAGTATGTTTTCTATAGTGGCAGAAACATGCTTCCATTTGTTTGAACCACTATAAAGCCTATAAGATGCAACTGTCTTTGAGTGAACGGATTTTCTTTCATCTTGAAGCGTTGATAATGGCCTGTAGCAGTTATTTATTGTTTAGATATGCGTCTTGAGATAACTTCTGTTGTGATTTGACGCTATACAAAAATAAATTGAATTGAATTGAAAATGTCGAGCCAGCGATATACATTTAAGAACCCTTTTACGTTGATTTTACTTTTAAATATGTGGTTGAAAAAACCCACAGTTGTCGCTGTTTTAGACTGACAGAGTAAGCCAAAGTTAAGCTGCCTCATCTCTTTTTTCCCCAATTGAAACTGTAGGCTCAGATTAAGCTCACAGTTCAATCCAAGCGGCACAGTTTACAATCTGTTGAGGTAATTTGGTCACTGGGATCATTCTTTAGAGATAAAGAAGGAAGTGTTAAGAGGAAACCGAGTAGTTAAGTCTCACTGTAATAGAAGCGCATGCACATCCCCATGCTTGAATCCACAGACATAAAATATGGAACAAGTGTTTTAAAGTGCACAAAATAACACAGTTAGTCTTCCTAAAATGTGCAATTCAGTTTCTCAACTTTTCCTCAGCTCAGAAATATCCAAATAGACATGAATGCTGTAACCAGTATGCATAGTTTTGATGATTTTAAGTTAATTAAATAAGGACAATAAGCCCTGATATAGGCCTATTGATGCCCTGTGTGTCCCTACATGTTTCTCAGTTCTTGCAAGACATTTATCTGATGTGGGAGAGCGTTGTGATTGCGCTTCAGTCAAAGGCTGCGTCTTTCCCTTAATGCCACGTCAAATCTGGAACATAATGAAGTGCCCTCTTGGTAGATGGTAGATAAAATATGATAAAGTGCCCTCTAGGGTGTCCTTCCGATGGAGAAAATAAGATAAAGTGCCTTCTAGGTTGCCCTTCAGTGGAGAAAATGAGATAAAGTGCCCACTGGGGTGCCCTTCCAGTGGAGAAAATGGGATAACCTGTCCTCTAGGGTGCCCTTCCAGTGGAGAAAATGAGATAAAGTGCCCTATAGGGTGTCCTTCCAGTGTAGAAAACAAGATAAAGTGCGGTCTCGGGTGCCCTTCTAGTGGAGAAAATTAGATAAAGTGCCTTCTAGGCTGCCATTCCAGTGAAGAAAATGTGATGAATTGCCCTCTGGGTGTCCTTCCAGGGGATAAAACATGATAAAGTGCGCTCTAGGATTCCTCTTTGGTAGATAAAACATGGTAAAGTTCCCTCTAGGGTACCCTTCCAGTGGAGACATAGACATAGGGTGGCCTTAAAATGGAGAAAACACGATGCAGTGCCATATAGCTGCCCTACATGCTAAAAAACTCTCTGCAAGCTGGTGCCTGTTTTAATTTTTTCCCCCTGCTCTAGACAGCCTGAATCCACCACTGACTTCAGATTTCACACCTCTCACCTATAACTGTTAATGCTCTTTGAAATTCATTTCTTTGACTTATAGCAGTGGAAATGTATATTGCCATTTTTTTAATTAAAATGTTAATGTATGCAGTAGTGTCACACTTAGTAATCATACAGTTGAGGTCTAAGTTACTTAAGTGATCAGGTGGTAAGAAGTGAAAGCTATACATTTGGTATTTAACACCTTAAATCTTGTCTAGACAAATGTACCGGTTATGTTATTAACCCCGAAGTAAAGGTGACACACAGATTCCATCATTACATGTTATTGCTGGTGAAAGAGGAAGGGGTTTGCATGCAACAGTTGTGCCATGGCAGTTTCAAACTACATGTTCTAGCAACCAGAGACACCGGAGAAAGCCATGAGACATGAGAGATGCAAATACACCAACAGTCAACTAAACAACGTACACATACACAAGTACAATCCGTCAATCCCCTTACGTATGCACACACACACACCCACGATAATCCCAGTTAACCATGTGTTTGCAAACACAGAGCCGATGGAAATGGAGAATATGATGCTTAGAGGTCAAAGCAGGTCAAAAACATGTTATGTAAATCATCAATCCATCAGGACAACAGTGGTTCCCAACCTTTATGACTTTTTTGGCTATTTGTGATCACATATTTTGGATTTATTGTGGACATAAAGAATGATATTTCCTATTAGACTGTTTGTTTTTAATGTTTTTTAAAGGCTTGAGGAGATGAAAGTATCAATTATTTCACAAAAAATTAGATTTTCTGTGCTCACACTTTTTTTTTGTTTCTTACCTCTCTTGCGATTGCTCAGATTTATCTTTCATCCTAAGCTGACAGCGTTATAGATGTATTTTAAAGATATATTGATACAAGAAGTGCACAAGTGCTACTGTGGGTTGTTTTTTGAGAAACATAGAGGTCCGAGTTTGTTTATCTCCTATGCTGCTAGCCACATGCTGCATGAGTGGTGCATTAGTCACTTAGCTTATTAGTCATGATACCTTTTCCCCAATGGCTGATTTTCTAGCAGCTTCCAAGAATGTTTATACGGCTCATGCTAATCAATATGTATGCACACTTTACTTTTAATTAAGCATCTACCAGAACATCTACTATGCCTTGCAGATTGTATTTCTTATTATTCACTTTCCTTACAGGACTACAACCAAATACAAGAATGTGTATTTTTGTTTTTGGAAACTTATACCAGTGTATGCATCTTAACTGGATATGGTCTGTAGTTTTTTTTGGCGTGGCTGTTGTCTTATTGTGTTTATGGTGTTTGTACAGTGTTTTTATGCTGCCCTCTTGGCCGAGTCTCTCTTAAAAAACAACAACATTTTAATCTCAACAAGAATTTTACAAAGCGGGAAAAAAATCTTATCAGCAACCAACTTTTCTCTCTATCTAGTATCTTCTTTTTTATATATTTATTTTAATATTTATTTATTTCAATAATAGATAATATTATTTTTTAATATTATTTTTTTCTCCTCTTCTTTTTTCATTTTAATTTAATCTTTTTTTATTATTTTTTATTTGTATTATTATTATCATTATTTCCTGACATATTTGTGGATATTCTCCTTGTATTTTCTACAATTTGAATTTTATGTATCCATGATTGAGAATCAGTTATGTCTTATGCGGTCAGCTGTGGTTGTCTGTGTGTATGTTGTTGTTAGGTACAATTGATGTGTTGTTCAGAAAAACAATAAATAACTTTCCCTGTATAGTGACTGTTCTTTTGATTATTGACAATTAATAAAAAACACCTTTGAAAGAGCAACCAACTTTTCCAGTATTTTCTGTTACTTATAGTGGACACATTTTCCATAAGAAAGGAGAAATGTATAATTAAAGTGCACATGACGTCTGTCAATAACATATTCTGCAATGTAGTCATTATGCACAAGGAAAGACAACATGTATTTGATTATATTAGGGGCTGGAGTTTGCATGGCAGATATGATTGTTTTACATTTAATTCTGACAAAATGGCTTCTTTGGAAATATCAGTTTAATATTAGTCTATGGTAACAGACCTTTTTTTAAATCATATTTCATTATTAGCATTTTCATTTCTTACTACTTACTATTTAATATGTTTTGCATATCCCTCCTGCCTGTTCACTCTGGAGATGGCACAAGAGGAATGCGCAAATGCATCCAAGTATGCGTCTCTGCTCGGGGGCTTAAAGGCCTTAAAGCTCTGTGACAGCTCAACAGAGGACTGTCAGCTGCACCATCACACTAACACACACTAACGTGAACAGGGTCTAATACTGTCTCTCCTGGAGTACAGCAGATTTGCTAATTTTAACAGATGCTTGATTCCTTTCTAAATGCCAGAACAGCAACTCAAACAAAGACTTTAATTTGAAATGATGTGATGAATCAAATCAAATGGACTTGCAGCAAACTTTCACTTTAACCTACACCTGTTTGTAAGTTTTCATTTCTTATAGTCATCAAAAGTAATTAATTTCCATGTTGACTAATTAATCCTCGAGCTGTTATTTTAATAAATATGTGTTTAATTAAACACTCATTAATGCAACAGTTGTTTGCACCCAAATAGTCAGATGGAAAAACAGCCTCAGCACCCTGGTACTGTGCATTTTTTTTTGTTTATAGCTTATTTAGTATATTATATATTGGTAGAATTTCAATTTTTTGTATTCTTATTTTTATCCTAACGTTTTTATCTATTCTTTTGTTATTATACTGTTTACTTGCACCAACAAAACCAAAGCAAATTCCTAGTGTATACCTCTCACACCTGGCAATAAACACGATTCTGATTCTGATTCAGATACTAAGAGCAGTATCTCAGCTCAACCTTTGTTTATAGAGTTTAGGCCTCCTGCACACACAAACAACTAGAGTTCCAACAAAGGAGTGCAAAAAGTGCAAAAAAAATCCCATCAAAGTCGACAGCACTGAACATAAACAACACAGTAAAAGTGCACTCTGCTCTTTTTTTTTTCCATCACACTTCACATTAAAGTAAAAGTGAAAAGTGGACTCACCAGTGCTCGTGGAGGATCAGTGCTTCGCTATGGAGATGGATGATAAAGACGCGCGAGACGCACAGCCTGCTGAGGGGCTGAGATGGTGGACAATCCGCGCGCGCTCCCGGAACCCCTGGCTTAACACGCGCGCGCACAGTGCAGCTAATTCCCTGACCGTTTCATACAGCACAGGAGGGAAAGAAGCTGTGATGCATATTACCGATGAGAGAGGTGTGGGTGTGAACCATGAGAGGGAATGAAAGAGCTTACAGGTGACCAGACTTGAACCTCGCCTACCCTCTGCAGGTCTCAGAAGACACATAAAAAACAAATCCGTGCAAAAAACAAGCTTAGTATCTCACATAAAGCAGCAAACATTCATTGTTTTATTGATTGATTGATATATACATTCATTATTTCTCTTAATCGATGATAAGTAGCAGTCCAAACCCCCAGAGCATTCAGTTATAATCATTTGAGATGGAGAAAAGCAATGCTTTTGTGTGCAGCTGCAAGCACCAAATGTTAAGCCTTTTTCAGTGGTAGAGGGAGATCCTCCACAATAAAAAGTACTGCTATATAAAAATACTTCATTACAAATAAAAACCCTGCATTGAAAAAATGTAATCTAAATAAAAGTTTGTATTATTAGCAAAATGTACGTAAAGTGTCCAAAGCCTCATACTCTATAAAAGTGCCGAAAAAGTTAAAACGTACAATATTTCCTACTGAATTGTAGCGGATTGGAAGTGTAAAGTAGCATGAAATGAAAATACTTAAGTAAAGTACAAGTACGTCAAAGTGACTATACATAGTTATGTTCCACCACTGGTATTTTTGTATGTTTACTTGATTAAAATGTGATAAATTGATTCAATATTGATCAGCTTTTTTTGTTTCAAATTCCTAGCTAATCTCAGAAACCAGAAGAAAAAGAATATCCGTTATCACTTTTAAACTATTCAAACATCTCAACAACAAACATCAATCTCTACAAACCCATACATTTCAATTCAGATTACAACACAACGCAGACAAAAAAAAGTAGTGCTTACAGAAACTGGCAGGTTTGTTTTGTTATTGGTGTTATTTTTAAATGGGTATATTTTACTTGGATACACACACACACTGTTTACATTTATAAACTCTCGCTCACTCTCTCTCTCTCTCTCTCTCTCTCTCTAGGTGCAGTGTTTGGACAGACAGTCACACGCAGTGACAGACAGGACAGTCTGGTGGCTACGAGTCCCGTTGGCACACAGGACGGGGACACTGAGAGGCTCCGTCTCCACAGCAGCACAGCACACACACTCCTGCTCCACAGCAGCCCTCTCCAGAGAGTATATGGACTTACTGCGACATTTGCCCTGATAGACAGACAGACAGATGGATGGACGGACAACACCGCAGGGAGAGACAGAAAGGGTGGGATGGTGAGGGACGGTGTTACAGTATGATTTCACTGAACTTTGCTAATCCTAGGGGGAAAAAGTATTAATCATCTTGTGTGTGCGTGTGTGTGTGTGTGTGTGTAGTCTCTTACCTCACAATAGTGGATTTCTATCTGCTGCTCTGATTGGCAATCATCCACTTTGATGTAGTTAAGCGTTCCTACTGTCCTCCGACACTCTGGCTGCGTACCTACACACATGCACACACACTCTTATTAAAATCAGAGAGTCCAGATTTCTTTTAAAATAGAGTACCAGTCTTGCAGAGGGCACAGCTCTACTTACACATCTCACAGCAGGTTGTTCCAATCTTGCTGACTTTCCCCTGAAAACAAACAGGAGAGAAAGAAATTAATACAAGTCTGTAGCAGATACAGAGGTTGAAGAGTGAGAATATTGGGAGCTGGATGGAGGGCAGTTTGTGTCGCGGTCGTACCCCCTGATCCAGGCACGTTTGGCGGTCAAAAGGAGGACAGGTGGACACTCTGGTGTGCAAGACAAGATCCCCTTTATTGTTTACACCACAGCTATACTGGTTGCAACCGTCCTCACTAGTAGTGTTCACCTGGAGGGAGACAGACACACACACACATGCGTACATCGGTATTTATGTATGCTGCTGAAAAGCTGTTGTCTCCATTTTAAAGTAAATGAATGAAGACAACATATTACATTTCTAATATAGACAAACTTTATTAGACCATGTCTGTTTTGTTATTTTGGCAACAGTACACTATTGATCCAAGGAACAAGTATAGTATAATATGGCATAGTATAGTATAGTATAGTAGTGTAGTGTAGTGTATAATACAGTATAGCATAGTATAGCATAGTGTGGAATAGTATAGTATAGTATAGTAGAGTAGAGTAGTGTATAATAAAGTAAAGCATATTATAGCATAGTGTGGAATAGTATAGTATAGTACAGTATAGTATAGTTTATTATAGTATGGTGTGGAACAGTATAGTATATAGCATAGTATAGCATAGTGTGGAATAGTATAGTATAGTACAGTATAGTATAGTATAGTATAGTATATAGCACAGTATAGTATAGTATAGTATAGTATAGTATAGTGTGGAACAGTATAGTATATAGCATAGTATAGCATAGTGTGGAATAGTATAGTATAGTATAGTATAGTATATAGCATAGTATAGTATAGTATATTATAGTATAGTGTGAAACAGTATAGTATATAGCATAGTATGGCATAGTGTGGAACAGTATAGTATAGTACAGTATAGTAC
>CAKAOI010046148.1:2358-28054 GCA_916701655.1 Sebastiscus albofasciatus | reverse complement strand
TAGAGTAGAGTAGTGTATAATATAGTAAAGCATATTATAGCATAGTGTGGAATAGTATAGTATAGTATAGTATAGTATAGTATAGTATAGTACAGTATAGTATAGTTTATTATAGTATAGTGTGGAACAGTATAGTATATAGCATAGTATAGCATAGTGTGGAATAGTATAGTATAGTACAGTATAGTATAGTATAGTATATAGCACAGTATAGTATAGTATAGTATAGTATAGTATAGTATAGTATAGTGTGGAATAGTATAGTGTGGAACAGTATAGTATATAGCATAGTATAGCATAGTGTGGAATAGTATAGTATAGTACAGTACAGTATAGTATAGTATAGTATAGTATAGTATACAGCATAGTATAGTATAGTATATTATAGTATAGTGTGGAACAGTATAGTATATAGCATAGTATAGCATAGTGTGGAACAGTATATTATAGTACAGTATAGTACAGTATAGTATAGTATAGTATATAGCATAGTATAGTATAGTATAGTGTGGAATAGTATAGTATAGTATAGTATAGCATAGCATAGTATAATATAGTGTGGAATAGCATAGTGTAGTATATTATAGTATAGTATAGTATAATTTACTACAGTATCGTATAATTTATTATAGTATTGTATAATATAGCTTGGTATAGCATAGCGTAGCAAAATATACTATAGTATAGTATATTAGACGACAGCAGGGAATGTATAGTATAAAAATATATAAATGTCAACACCTTTGCAACAGCAGATGAGTCTGTATGAGCATGTATGTCTGCATTCTGCGTGTGGCAGGGCTCATGAGCGAGGCATCGTCTTTTCTGCTAAGCACCAACCTGCAGACTGATCAGTTTTCCATCTGGCCTTTGTAGGAAACAGGCAGTGGCAACACATCGACCACAGCAAACATCTTCCTCCTTCTGCAGAGTGTATCCCTGAAAACATTGTGGTTAGTAGTACCCGTTAGTTCACATAGGATGAAGGGCATTACTGTAAATACAAAGACATAAATATGCCTGTGCAAATAAATAATTCACTATTTACCTCTGTGAACGGGAGTGAATCACGGAAAAATGACCGATGAATTGGCCGTAATTTAATGATGAGTAGGGAGGGAATGTGGTCAGCGGATTAGAAAATCTTTGATGAAGATGATGCACGTTTGAATTCATTGGTTAGTCATGATGATGATGATGATGATGATGACGACAAATGATAATGGTGATAATAAAAAAATAATGATGGGTTACCATGGGGCAAGTGGGACAGCGGAGTGTCCTGCAGGACAGTTTGTATTTCCTCACGACTCCGTCCTCCACCAAACACTCACAGTGTGTGCACACGTCCACCATCAGCCTGTCCCCTGCCTGCACAAACACACACACGCACAGCACTGAAGGAACTGTTTAAAATGTTCTGACATGAAAGGAGAGTTTTCTGCACAACTTACTCCTATCACAGTGTTGTTGTGGACACAGGCATCCATAGGAGCTGTGGAGAGAAGAACAAATAATTTAGCTGCCATTCATTAAACCCTGGGCTTTGTAAGGTCAAAAGAGGATAACCGGCTCTGGGATGACATTAATGTGAGAGAGCCATCTGCTGGACAGACACTGAGACTGCAACTCAGTATATAGTGTGTGTATGATATGACTAAACGGAAAGTTAGTAGAGTGAAAGCTTGATGATTCAGGCATTTGAAATCATGGAAATCATGCCTGCTAACTCATAATGCCACCCTGCCGTACCAAATGGTGTGGCTGTTCATGTTTTCCTTTTGCGTATGACTGTGTGTTTACCGCAGTGGCAGCGGGGGCAGCAATCCTGGGTGTCACAGCGTAACTCGGTTCCCAGTGGGCAGGACGGAGTGTCCATAACAGAGCAGCTGACGTTTGTTGAGGAGATGAACACCTCGTCTTTCACTTTCACACACTGATGTAACACACATTTATCACGTGGAGACTGCCATACCTCTCCCAACTATAAACACACACAGAGAATAGATTAAAATCAAATAAGGTTCAATCCATTGACAATAGCCAGAAATATATTGCCTAAGCAGTGATTGTTATTTAAAAAAATACATTAATGAGATAGTTTGAGTGTTTTAAAGTGGGGTTGTATGAGGTCCTTATCCATAGTCAGTGTATTCTCCAGTTTGGAGAAGCATGCAGGAGTTAACGCACGGAAGCAAATCAATGTACTGCTGTGGACGGGGCTGGCAACAAAACGTATTTCAGCACCTAAAAGAAAGGCTCCTTTACAAAAATCAATATCAGTTTAAGTGTACGCTGTTTTAGAATATATTCGCCGGTTTACCTTGCCGGGAGACAACTATACAGTCTAGCCGTTATCTATGCTATTGCCAAAGCAACCAGACTCCATTGAAATAAACAGTAATTTTACCTTGCAGAACACAGGAGTTGCTGGTCTACGGCTGCCCAGATCAGTTATTTTGTTTGTGCTATTGTGTGACTTTGGTGAATCTGAACTAACCAAAGTCACGCAATAACACAAACAAAATAACTGATCAAGGCAGCGGTAGACCAGCAACTCCTGTGTTCTGCGAGGTAAAATTACTGTTTTTTTCAATGGAGTCTGGTGGCTTTGGCAAGAGCATAGATAGATACAATGGCTTCAGTTCCCCGTCTGCAAGGGCTGTCTGACAGCAAGGTAAAGTGGTGAAAACATTCTAAATATAGCGTACACTTAAACTTATTTTTTTTATGTGGGCATTTCTTTTAGGTGGCTAAAATACGTTTTGCTGCCGGCCCCATCCACAGCAGTACATTGCTTTGCTTTCGTGCGATAACTCCTGCGTGCTTCTCCAAACTAGGGGCATGCCGACCATCATCTACTGTAGGTAATACACTGACTATGAATAAGTACCTCATACAAGCCCACCTCAAAACACCCAAATTATTCCTTTAAGCTGTATATGAAATGCTACACATTACACACTACAATGAGTGCTATTGACAATTACAACATAATAAATAAATAATAATTAATAAGAAATGGTTGACTATATTATGATTTACATACACGTCTGAGTTTTCGCCCAACCATTGTGTCCCCTCTCATCTCTCCCGCTGACTCCACACAGCTGTTCGGTGTGCACTTCCCACAGCACTCTCCTTGTGATGGAGTGTATGCTGAGCCCTGAAATAAATAATAAACGCATAAGGATTCATGGTTATAGCAGCATAATGCAAACGTGCATGTTTGGTGTGTATGTGTCTCACCTGAGGGCAGGTTCGATCACACACAGGCGGCGTACACTGAGCAGTGTGTAGTGATGTGTCTTTGTCCTGTAGCTGGCTGCAACTGCACTTCTTGCACCCTTCCTCCCATTCACTCCCCACTGGGTGAACCACGCCACCAACCACACACACCTTGGGAGACACACAATAATAAAATAGTTGAAACAGTAACAGCATAGAAATGGAAACTGATGCATTTAAATAAACACACACACACCTTGTCTGGGAGACAGTTGGTTTCTGTGCAGTCACAGTCATTGGTAGAGGAGGATGTGATGAACCCTGCAGGGCAGGTGCGGGTGGAGCTCTGGCAGTTGCACGCACATTCAAACACGTCGCAGCACTTTGTGTTTTTCACTGACAGTTTGCGATGTGCGGGACAAGCGGGGGGAGCTTGAAGAGCACACTCTTCCTTTTTGCAGACTGCGAGAGGGAAACGAGATGAAGAGGAAAAAAAAAGATCACATGGATGTGTGCTCTCTTTCATGTCTGTACGTGTGCCTGAGAAAAGCCGAGCTCAAACATCACAAAGAATGTGTAGATGGCGTACCGCACTCGTGTATAGGCTGACATTCCCCGGGGTTTTTCAGAACCGCAGTCTGACCGTCCTCACAGCGGGGCACTTCAGGCAGGTCACATGCCAACAGATCACACACTGAAAAGTCGCAGAGTGAGACAGTCTGTTGCAGCTGGGTGAGATATACACTCTGAGATGCAAGTGCCTGATAAATATAGAGCACTGAAAAATGTTTAGCCAAATTTCAATTAATGATTTTGTTATTTTTTTTAATTGGCTTTTCAACATAAAGGTGGTAGAGGTTTCATTACTTCACTTAAAGCACCCAATGACCACTTAGAATAATCACATTATAATAAGGGCTGTCAAAGTTAACGAGATAATAACGTGTTTTAACGCCACTGATTTCTTTAATGAATTAACGTAACTTGCAATTTTTAATCGGTACCAACCATGTCATACTAGCTTGTCGCGAAGGAGGCTAAATAATGCTGCAAACTTGCACTAAATTTTGGCGAGGAAAAACTGGCATGGTCATTTTCAAATGGGTCCCTTGACCTCTAACCTCAAGATATGTGAATGCAAATGGGTTCTATGGGTACCCACGAGTCTCCCCTTTACAGACATGCCCACTTTATGATAATCACATGCAGTTTTGGGGCAAGTCATAGTCAAGTCAGCACACTGACACACTGACAGCTGTTGTTGTCTGTTGGGCTTCAGTTTGCCATGTTATGATTTGAGCATATTTTTTATGCTAAATGCAGTACCTGTGAGGGTTTCTGGTTTTGTGTTCTTAATTGATTTCCGATAATAAATATATACATACATTTGCATAAAGCAAGCATACTTGTCCACTTCCATGTTGATAAGTGTATTAAATACTTGACAAACCTCCCTTTAAGGTACATTTTGGACAGATAAAAAATGTGTGATCAATTTGCGATTAATCGCAATTAACTGTGGATAATCATGTGATTAATCATGATTAATATTTTAAAAGATTGACAGTCCTAATTATAATGCATTATAACCATGACTATAATGTATTATAAAATGATTATAATGTATTACAACTATGGGAATTATAATACACTATGATCCTTGCAAAAAAAAACAGCTATATGAAGTATTATGACACTTGACCTTACAAGTTATTATAAAATGTGTTATGATTATTGTTATGAAATAGTATAAATAGTGCTTATAACTATAATTGTACAGTGCTATAAGCAGATTATAAAGCATTATACGTATGTTAATAATGCATTACAGACATGGGTGTCGTAGAAAGTGCTATCTTATATTATACTGAACACTGACAGGTCTGTTCTTGCTGCTCTCTTTGATGAAGCTACTGTAATACTGGATCTGGAAATAGAAACGTTGTAATAATGCTACATAGCGTTTTTTTACATACCACACTCGAACTCTGGGCAGCACTTAGACTCTCTCTTCTCCTTCAGGATCTCACAGGGTCCACATACCGGAGCTACACACACATACATACAGATGATTCATTATTAAAGTGTTTCATCTAAACCCACAATGCAACAGGGCAATACCAGATACTTCTGTAGGAGCATGAGCAGCAGTAGCAGGAGGGATGCTTGCCTTTGACATCATTGCAGGGCCGGGCGGTGCAGTTGATGTGTTGTTGGTCCAAACACATGCAAATCAAACATGGGTTCTCATCTGGTACCCAACTCTGCATGTACTGTACAAACAAATCAAACCACGTTCAATTTGCATTGGTTTATATTAGAAATAAACACCAGAGGGCGCTCACGGCACACTTTAACGGTGAACACTTCAACGGTTGCCCCATCCAGTTATATCAGGATGTGTTTCTGTAATTCAGAAGTTGATTTGCATTATTCCTTCACACATTCAGTCACATTTTTCTCACCGTATACGTGCGTCCATGCTGATCAACACACTGCCTACATGCTTCTGGTGATACACACTGTCCGTGATGCAAAACCGTCACTCCAGTACAGAAACAGCCCTCGGTAGGTGTGTCCATACAGGATGACTCGTTACCCCTGGCAACCGACCAGTCGCTTGGCAACGCCTGTATGCTACCACAGTCCTCTACACACCCTGTCCGACATGCATCATACTCCATGGAGCTGGGACACTGTAACGCTGTAACACACACATCAGGCTAAAGTTCAGGTTTAGGCTCAGGCTGGGTGTTAAACATCTACACATCCACATATCAAAAACTAACTTACGGCAGAGGTGGGGGCTCCTCCATTGCACACATACACCTCTCTGTCTACAGAGGCGTGCGTAGGCGGAAATCAGCTCGCACACATCTGACTCCTCACATGCCTGCTCCTCACACTTGGCAAGGAACACCTGGACAGGAATATGTGCGTGGCACGGTTCAAACACCTCAGAGCGTAGGGCCTGACATCCCATCACTGCTCCATGCATGCACACTGGCCTCCGCTTTGGCAGACACACACCGTCATCGACAGCCACGGTCCAGTCTGAGATGAAGCCTGCCTGGTCAGCGGTCGAGCTGCCATTACGTAAAGATAGGACGTTCAACTTCTCCTCCCCACAGGCACCTGGAAAAAGATACAGAGAGAGATCAGATGTCAGACGGAGACAGTGTTACAGTTGCGCTAGAAGTCGGGCTGGGCGATAATTCAATATGATAATTTATCGTCTTTCAATCAATGGAATTGAATTAAGCTGTCTAAATTGATAATAACAAGAAAATACTAACTAAAATTTCTAAGAAAATCTGATCAAAGTTAAATCAAACTATTGTCTTAATCTGATTACTCCGTATTTGTGTGCATGCATGCAAACATAGTCAGCGTATTGCAGGAAATATTACTTTTTTTTCTCTATAATTTCACTTGAAACTAATTTTGCACTAAAGTTCTTAATTAAATGAGTATACAAAAGTATACAAAAAGAGGCTTTACCATGTCGTCATCTCATATAGACTATTTATTTATGTATTGAACTACCAAAAAACCTACTATATCGTGATAGAAGATCGTTAGCGAGTTATGAAATGACCTATATTGTGATAGAAGATAGGCCATATCGCCCAGCCCTAGCTAGAAGAAAATGAAGAGAGACAAACAGGGCAGACTTATTTTACACTTTTGAATAAATGTGTCCCTATTTATGTTACCGCAGAGTCCAGCGGTGTGGCCTGTGGTGGAGCTGAGCAGTGTGATGGTAAACTCGTTGCTCTGAGGAGTGAACGTCAGGATGTAGCCATGGTCTGACTTCAGCTGCAGCATCACTCCTCCATAACGCAACAGCTCTAGACCAGCGTACCGCCACGGCAGCGCAAGTTCTTCCCCATCAATCACTGCCTGCTCCAACAAACACACAGTTAGTAAATAACCCTTGATAGACTCACGTATAATGTTTCAGTGTGGAGGCAACACACCCAGCTTACCGTCATATCGTCCTTCAGCAGCAGTTTATGCGGTCCATGGGTCACCTCCATGGCTTTCATGCAGACCTGGTTGTAATTTGCTGAGTCCTGACAAGGCCCGCTGTGGAGTTTGACCTCTGACCCTTCACTGATGCCTTTGCTGACAGTGAGAAGTGTGTAGGAGCACAGACCCTCCCCATCCAGCCTGAGTGCCAAACCATCAAACCTCACCACATGATTGGTGGAGCTGCCCATGCACATGCCTGTCAACACACAGCAGGCAGGAGGAAGAAGAGAGTGACTGTACAGGAGCCAGAAACATGTGATCCGTTAACAGTCGGTATAAATAGACTGAAATGCATCTCATTGTTAACAGCCCACGTGGGAAATGATGTGCACTTAATATAGACGCATTAAATGTGACGCTAGAGACTTCAAAAGCTATTTGATCCTCTTGTGATGTACATACAAGGGCATTCCCAGTGGCAGCCACAGGTCTCCTGGACTCTGACAGGTGGCATGTTGTTCCTGCAGGCCGGCGGCTCCAGTCTGTCACAGCTGACTTTGTGGTTTTGTACCGTCACAGCCCCGCTGGGGTGGCACAGGAGAGAGTGGCAGCCGTCCTCCAGCAGCCATGACTCGCCAGGCTGAAACACATGAACAGACAATTCATTACAAGTAATGGCTGTTAAAAGGTCGCTGCGCTGCTCTAATTTGTATTCAGCCTCAGTAGACATTACTCACCTTTCTCTCATTTCCATCATCATCAACACACAGTCCTGGTGGACCAGCTGAGAAGCCAAGCAAATAACCAATACCATCATTATCACCAGCATTATAATGTATTATTATTAAATTACTTATTAGATTAATCGTTTTTACCTAGAAAAATTTAACCGTATGTGTGTGTGTGTGTGTGTGTGTTTGTGAGCACCTCTGCAGATTCTCTCTATGTAACCATGGTCCAGAGTCAGCAACATCAGTAATTGATCCATGCTGTTCAAGTGCAGAGTGTTGTCTTGGTTGCCGTGGCGACCGAGCACGCCAAGCTCACTCCTGTCATAGCTTGGTCCCACCCCGATGGGGAACACTGACACACCTGAGGGAAGAGACTCTCATCAGTGAAACTACATTACAGACTGATGTATCACATGTTAATCAGACTGTAAAAGACTTAATTACCTGCTGCCAGTGCCTCGTTAGCTGCTTCTTTGACATCATCAGCTGATTTGTCAGTCACCAGCATCACCACAGCCTTGGCTACGCCGACTCTTCCGCCGCTGACTGACGAGATGGCCATCTGCACAGCGAATCGCAGCGCAGAACCTGCAGACAGACAACAGCAGCAGTGAGCGTGTGTCTGCTTTGATGTGGTGTGTGCCCATATATTAGTTTATGTATCCACTACCTAGTGCAGGGGCGGCAGTGGTCCTGCTTGGTATTCTCTCCACCAGGCTCAGGAGGTGGGATTTGCTTTGTTGATCCTTCCAGGTGAACTCTGCTGTGTTGGTGTCTCCATACTGAACCACACTCACCTGAGTTCCATTCAGCCCTGCACACACAAACAAGTTAAATCACTGTAGCAATGAAGGGGAGGGACAATATGGTTTGTTGAATGAGCATTAGTAGTACATATAATTTCTCTATGAGAGCAACAAACATTTTGGAGCTCAGTACCAACTTATATAAGAGAGTGCTGATTTTAAATTCAAGATGAAATCACGGCTAAAATCAACCCAATCATGTACCCATCACACACAAACGCAAACACTTGATGTGTCTTAATGGTGTGGTTGTTGTTGTCTCCTCTCCTCTGTGTCCCTCACTGGTGTCCCATAATCTAAATAAATTACTAGAAAACACTGGGTGACCACACAACACTGGGTAATTATCCAAACTTCTGTTAAACCACTTATGATCTGACTAATAATATAATTTTCTAGTGGCAAAAATCGAAGCTTCCCTTCTTATTCTCTTGAAATATCATTGAAAACAGGTAGAACTACATACACATCAGTGAAATGCAGTTCACATTACATTAAAGGTATAGTAGGGCATTTAGGAGCTGTGTCACACCTACCTATGTCAGCACTATTGATGAAAGCTTTGACAAACGTCTTCATGTCCTCACGCTCCTCTCCAGCCTTCAGCAGGAACAACACATCCACAGGCTTCTTACACGGCACTGTGCAAAGATACGCCTCACAGATTAATACACAGGCTAGTGGCTCCTTGTGGACTGAATGACTGAAATGAGTGTGTGTGTTCTGTACCTGAAGGTGGCAGGCTGGCGACCAGGGGTGGCAGTGTAGGATAGCGTGGCCTGACTGTGGTGCGTGTGATATTGACTACACGGTCTACCAGGGTTGTCAGACGGCTGTAGTCAGACAAACATCGGACGTTGAGGGGAGCTGAATGGCAGCAAGTCAAACTCATGTACTTTTTGTCCAACACCAATGGGATACACTTGTGTGTGGATGCTCGTAGATGGCGGGCGTATCACTGTGTCAGTAGGCGGGTTTTCTGTCACGAGGAAGACCAGCTGAGGAGGGGTGGGGCCGCGTGAAGGCTGGACCGTAGCCATTTCTTGGAAAGTCTTAGTGATAGCGGTGCCCGTGTTTGTCTTACTTCCACCCCTCCATCGAATCTCCCTCAGTCGCTGTATCAGCAGGGTCCTCTGCCGCCTCAGCTCCCACCGATGTATCTCCACAGTGACCGTCACGGAGTACTGGATCACAGTGATACGAATGAACTCCTCCTGCTCCGTCAGCTTCGAGATAACTTCCTCCAGGAAGAGGAGCGACTTGTTAAAGTTGTCCTTGCCGACCGCATCGGAGCCTTCCACGATGAATGTCACCTCTGTGAACGGAGGGGTGGAAGATGGCGATGTGGTGGCGGTGGATGTAGGCGTGCTGGGGAGGTGCTGTGTGGGGTTGGGCTCCAGAAGAGGAGCCCGTGTTGTGGTGGTCGTGTCCTGCTGCGCTTTAGTGGGCTTTGGCGGTGGAGGTTTCTCCACCTCAGGCTCCAGCCCCAAGGTGCAGAGGTAATCTGACAGCTCTAACAGACGATCAGGCAGCTCACCTGTGCTGCTCAGCACATAGGCCCTGTTTTCTGGGTTGGCCTTGGTGATGTCATTAATCTGCCCCATGTCTACCCCGGGACCCAGCGCCACCGTCAGGGTGGTGATGGCTTTCCGGCGGAGCATCTTGACGAGGGCACGGATGGGCCGAGGGTTGGCACTAGCAGTCATGATGATGGCAACACGGCCAGCATGGTCACGCTTGTTCTTGTCGTAGATGTTGTATACCAGATACTTAACGGCCTCATCCAAGAAGGCTGCATCTCCTCCTGTGTAATGCAGCTCACGCACAGTCTTCTTGAACAGCCACTTCTGAACCTACAGGGATAAAATGAGAGAGAAAAGCGAGAAGATCAAGCAACCAGGCCTTTACGATGACATTCAGTTTCCATGAAAGCAGCTTATTTCTGGGCTAAATTTGAATGACCAATAAAGTATTATTCCACAGAATGCTGCATATTTGTGCAACAATACACATTTTGGTGTGTCACACGTATGCACTACATATGTTTATCTACCTGCAGGTCGTATGTTTTGACTCCAGAGTGGTAAAGCAGCACTGTGGCTCGAGTGTGAGCCGAGCCCATGCGGAACCGTTCAACCACTCCCAGTATGTACTCTTTGGTTGCCTGAAACTCGTCCTCGCTCAGGGCTTCTGACCCATCCAGTAGGAATGCCAGATCCATGGCGCGGTCACACGTGCCCTCGGGCATCAAGGTGGTGAAGGGCAGGGTCGTGAAGGTGGAATAGGCAGGTGTCGGTGTGGGAGTGGTGAATATGGCGGAGGAGGCACAGACTTCACAGCTCAGCGTGTTGTTGTCACAGTGACTTCAGAAAAGAAAAACAAAGCATCTCAGAATGTGCAAAGAATCAAATTACAAAGCATTAGAGACTTGTTGCTGAGCGTTATAATGCAGTGTTACCATATCTTGCAGTGGTCGGGGTCGTCGTGGTTCAGGATGACCTTGTTGCCGTGGGAAATTCTTTGACCCTCATGGATACACACCTGACACTGAGAGGGATCAACACAACGCATAGCCACCTCATCCAGGAGTTGGCCTAAGGAAAAAAAAAGTTAAATTCACCTACACTATTTCCACATGTGTACACAAACATATACAATTATATCTAGACTGTATTTAGATTTTGCACGCTCAAAATTTTTTGCATCTGTAAGTGTTGTATGTCCGGTGAGTATTTTTGACACCTGGGGGGCAGTTGGCATGGCAACCTTCCACACATTCAAGGGAACAGTGGAGGGGATCTGGGTGCTGGCAGGTGATCGGACAGGCAGGGCCACAAGTGTTATACCTCCACTGGCATAACTCCTCCACTACACCTGGGCTCCTGGGGTTCAGTTCCTCACAGCTCACGGCTAAGGAAACAAAAGTTAAATTATACATTACTTTATTAACCATTTGTGCTCAAAACTGAATTTTTTTTTAAGTGTTCTCTGGGCTTGCCTGGATCCTTTGGGCACATGGGACTACTGCATTTGTAATACGCTCCATTATATTTTTGGAAAAAAACAGTAGTCCTATGCCCTCAAAACTACATATAGTATGATAAGAAAATTACTGTATCTCAGAAACTACATGGAGCACAATCAAGTACTTGGTATCTATGAACTTGTAACAAGATGAATATCAAAGATATGCACACATATGCAGTGTAAAAATATTTCATATGGAAAACATTTAATAAACTCAATGTTAGCATTTTTCCTAATTTTTGACTATTAATAAAAGTGTCATTTTTCATGTGATCTAAAAATTTCAAATTGGAACTATTAGATACTTGTATGTCCGTACCAAATTTCAAGACTTTTGACCAATTAAAACAAATGTTGCATTGTGGCATTTTTCCTTATCATACATAAATGGGTTAACCGTGCAACAAAATGTGGCCTCTGCTTTTGACCAATCCTTAAAACATAGGTCTCTTTCTTCAAGATAAATATTATCTGTGACCTGCATAATAAAGAATTCAGAAATTAGAGATTCATTTTCTTAACTATAACATTAAGAGTAGATTTTTAGAACATCCCTTCTGATATCAGAGAATAGATCCTTATCTGATTGAAAAACAAGAACCTGATGCTAGAATTAAAACTCCAAAAGAACTTTAGGGTAACTTCCCATTTAGATAGAAGAACTACAAAAGTGTTAACTCTAGTTAATAACACAAAAGGTGTCACGTGGGAGAACAATAGCAGTACTGAAACATGGTGGTGTTGTGATTGTGGTATCTTGTTAAGTTGTATACAAAAAGGAGAAGAGCTACATGGGAGATGATTTGTGTCTCTGACAAAATTCTTTAATTATGATTTTATTTTTTTATTTTTTTTCTAGCCACTTGATTTTGACAGCCTAGAAGACTGGTTAAGCTTGATCGAGCAGCTATGATGTATTTTCCTGATAATAAAGTATACTTCAGCCAGAAAATAACATGATGAAATTATAAATGTGGATGGAGAAATTCTTCACACTCACGGCAAAGATCGTTGGATCTCCAGCTGATGGATACACCCCTCTCTGAACAGGCCTGAGCGTAGGCCGCGATGACATCACAGAAACACGCACAGTCGCCCACTGATGGACAAGAGCACGCTGCCTCCACACACATCTCTACGTATGGCTCTGCATCCACCTAGAGACACATAGGGACATGTTAAGAGAGGACCAAGAGCATGAACCTAACAATGCACACAGTGTTGCGGGATATTGAGTGTGTCTGTAGTTAAACTCACCTGGCTGTTGCATGCTTTAAAGAGAGGACCGGTGATCACACGACACGACTGCTCCACTGTCACCAGCTTGACAATGTTGTCACTGCAAGGCGCGGGGATCTATACACACAAGAACATACACAAATTTAGTGTGACAGTATCTACATCTTATCCTGTACTAGAAATGCAATAGTTAGTAATTTATTAATCAAACGGAGAACATTAACTCGTCAAAATCATGCATACTTTACATGATGGCAATATGAAAATCCTAACCATTACATTTCTTCTATTATTAATACAGTACTTCTAATGGGAAAGCATCATACTCATATACGAAAGCCTGATTCTATTGTGTTTATTAATGAAATAAAACACTTTGTCAAATCATTGAAATTTGTAAGAAGAAAAACACGAAAGCCATAAAACTACTGAATCTATTGAGTTATATCACCTTTTTTTATAACATATAAGAACTCATTGCCCAGGATGTGCCTTTTTAAATTTTGTTTAATAATAAGTGTCTTTATTTCTAATAGTTTGCTTTTTTCAAAAGTATTTTTATTTAATTATTCTTTATTAAATAGTTTAATTAATGTTACATTTCTCTGTTGAATATGTTATATGCGATAGTTACATTGTCAGAATCATTGTTATTGTCCCATTCTTGATTTGTAATATTATTGCTATTGATTAAAATTATAGAAATAAATACATGAATCAACAGTAAAAAATAAAATAAAAAAATAAATAAATGATGGCAAACCATTTTCCAAAGCAAAATTTACATTTTAAGGTTGATTTGAAACCTTCCAGGCAGCCATTGGATTTTAGTCACTATGGTACAAAACTCAGTTTGCACAGACTTGCCTGAGGCAGGTAATCCATCACAGTAAACATGTAGTCTGCCCCATTGACAGCCCATCTGGTATACGTATACTTGCCCACAAACAACAAAAGTCCATCATCCAAAGTGCTCCAGATCTAAGCCAGTCATATTAAAAGAGCTGGAGTTATATTGTCCTGAAACCAAAGCTAGAGAGGAAATATGCTATTGTTTAATTTGAGCGAACCGACCCTTTAATCTAAGACCAGACTTTACCTGTGTTACATCGGCACAGCTGGGAATAACCTTCCAGGAGTTCCCAAAGTGTGAGGAGTCCACCTCCAGCTGGTTGTTACTGCTCACCAAGTCGTTGTTGAAGTTCCCATCAAAGTTACCACACAGACCGCACACCTTGCCCTAAAATGGATGCAACAAAAAGGACATGTTTAATATAAAATAATGTAAATATAACCAACAAGGTCCAATCAGTCAAAAGCAGTGTTTTAATGCATAAGTACCCGGTATGTGGCTGAGATGTGAACCAGGAGGCGAGTTCCCTTGTCCCAGCTGAGGGAGATGTGTTTCCCCAGCTGCACGGTGTAAAACTGACCCGAGTGCACAATCTCCACCTGTGAGCTCTGTAGCACCGGCCTCTTCATCTTCACCTACGAGAGAGAAAGACGACAACCGTTGATGAATATACTCAAAGGTCAAGTCTGAGAAGTTTGGTTGCAAGACTCAGGCAATTCTCAGATTGTTTGAGGAAAGCAGAACATAACTTAGGAAAGTGTCTGACATCTGACCTTTGGTTGTGTCTGATAAAGTCTGCTGCTTTACAAATTACAATTCTTTTATGGTTTTTGTATACAAAAGTTATGCAAAAGGCACCATGCTGTTTGTTCCTGAATTAGAGTGATATATTCAACACTTCACTATGTTTATCTAACGTGCGCCTTGCTCACATGTGACTCATCAGATATCTAGTTCTAGTTGTGCACATGCTCCTGGCTACTGTACAGTACATTTACATACCTATATTACAAACAAACCGTTTCATGTAAAAAACAAACTACTACTACTAACTATAGAAACAGACAGGTTTAATAGTATCCCTGAAGAGAAAAGTCTTTGTTTGCTGTATCATTTAGCTGAGATTGAAGACTAAGGCCATTTCATCTTTAACTGTTTCTTATATGATGATTTAAGGGCTACATTTCTTTTTAGTAAAATGTTCTTCATTGTTGATGATTCTTTCTGCTTTTATGATTATAAAAACAAACTTGAGTTGCATTTTAGGGAGGGAACCTTTATTGGGTAATGTAAGTTATGTTCATGTCTGATGTCTGATGTCTGATGTTTCACCACTGCAGCAGTATTTTTGGTGTTTTTATGATCATATGGGCTGTATACTTTGTGCATGACACATTGAATCACATAACTTACTACATGTGTGTGTGTGAGGTGGTATGGGTAATAGACTGTATATAACAAGTGGACGTAGTGACCATGACGTCACCCATTGGTTTGTGGCCTTCCGTTTTGAAGCGTAGAGTTCGGCATTTTGGCCGCCACCATGTTGATTATTTGCAGCCAGAAGTGAAACGAGAGGGTGGAGCTAAGTACAACCGAATACTGAATATGAACTGACACACTGTGAAGGTCGCCCCCTGCTGGCTATCAGAACGAATGCAAGTTTAAGGCACTTCCACAATGGCTTTACTTCTCAGACCTCGGAGGTAGCCCACTGGTATGGATATGTGTGTGTTTGTGAGTGTTACCTCTCCATGTTGCATTAAAATCAACCCTCCCTCATAGAAAATCGTGATAGCTTTTGCACAGCGATGTCCCACAATTCCACAGGCCTCGTTCTCCACCATCACTCTGAATGAACCCTCGTCTCCATTACACATATCCTATTGGTGGTGAAAGTAGAAAAAGACAATAGTAGGGAAAGAATTGAGAGATTAAATGAATGTAGCATTTTTTCTGTTTTTGCACCAGTGCACCGTGCTGTGCAATCCACCCTGGAGCTCTTTTTGGATCTCTCTGTCTCTTACCTGGACCAGGACATATTGGCAGAGGCCAGGGAAGGAGTATTTGAACCCATCAAAAGTGATGTAATGCCCCTCCCCCACAGTGCGGCACACTCCATCGCACACCTTCTCCGTGCATCGCCACTTCCTGTTCTCACACACGCTGTAAATAAAAGAGAACAAGAGTTAAGCGAGCATATCGCAGGTATTCCCTTTCATCACCATGTATGCAAACAATCATTCTACCAGGTGTTGCAGTCCACAGAGATGCTCTGTCCTGATGCATATGGCCTGTTGTTATGGTAACAGGGACACCGTTCCGGTGCAATGCAGTCTCTGCGGTGACGTACCTGAAATCAATCCGCTAATCAATCAGCGTGTTCTATGTTAGATGTTTGTTGCTTTATTGACAACACGAAGATAACACACCACCTACTGTGCCGGGTGGACAGAGGCAGCCGGGGATGCAGGCCAGGCTGACACAGGGAAGATCCAGATTCTGGCAGGTTCTGGCACACTCGAGGCCTTTTTCTCCTGCATCACAATCTATACGGGCGAGTGGCGGAGGGCACTGGGCTGACCGGCGCTCTGCATACGCAAAAACAAACACCAATATGTAGTTGGGTTACATGAAGTTGGTGATCAGTTCCTCAGAACAGAAGGACACTTCACACATCTATTTCATGAGACATCGGCGTAGGAGACGGACTAAAAAGTTGCAAAACAAACTCTGGCACACTGTCTAACTTGCTATCATACATTTATTTTTGACGTTTCGGTGATCAGTTCCTAAAATGCAAAACAAATTAGGAACTCAGAAAAGATAATAAAGCAGTTTAACTTTAATTGCTGAGTAAAACTAACAGGATTCTTTAGGGTGATCAGACCAGAGACATCCTGCACTGAGCCAGGTGTTAACTGCATACAAGGAAGCATGGTAAATACAAATGGTCAAATAGTGGATTATTCAAGTCAAGAAACACATGGACATTCAATAGTGCTCCTGTATAATATTGAGATTGTACCTCTGGATGGTGCCAGGTCATCATCATAGAAAAGGTCAGACAGTAAAGTACTCATTTCAGGGGAGCTACAGCGCATGGAGCCATTCTCACAGTAGCTACACGCACAAGAAAAAACACACAAAAAGTGAAAGTGTTATCTATGAAACGCAATATGCATTAGCATAGTCTCTGAATACACACATGCGAAGTCACTGACCAGATGCTGTTGTGATCCGCGTAGACATCATTAGGCTGGTAAAGCTGTCCATCGTGCAGGCAGGTGCACAGGTCGGCGGTCACGCATTCTCCGGAGTCGCTCAGGTACTTTCCAGCCGGACAGAAACAGCCTTCCTCGCACTCCCTCTCCCCCTTACATCCTGCCTCAGCGCCAGACAGAGCACGGCACGTCCGCTCACACACACTCCCACAGGCCTCATACACCTGGCCTCCAGTGCACTCCAGCTCTGACAAAACCAAATCAGGGTCGGGTTAGGGATCTATTCTCAGTTAAAAAGGACCTATCCTTGCTCATTTTCAGGTTCATACTTGTATTTTGGGTTTCTACTAGAACATGTTTACATGCTTTAATGCTTAAAAAACACTTTATTTTTCTCATACCGGCTGTGCTGCGGCACCTCTTTTCACCTTCTGTCAGAAACACTCTGTGTCAGCTCCTGCCTCTCCCAAAAAGTACAGTCTGCTCTGATCAGTCAGCTAGCCCACTGTTGTGATTGGTCAACCGAGCTGAACTCTTTGGACTCCACTCCAGCTCTGCTCTAACTAGCCGCTAGACAGGTATTATGCAAATGTGTTACTTGGTGACATCCCTACGTTACGGAAGAAAAGGCGGGACTTCAATCAAGGCGTTTCAGTCAGTTCAGGAGCAGTGTTTCTGTGGGGGAGAGTAACTCCCCTTTTGTGTGGACATTGGGCTTTGTAACTTTGCAGACCTTTTACATGCACAAAAAACTATATAACGCACTAAAGGAAAGGGAAAAAGCAAAAAAACATAAAAGGCCATCTATAAACTGTGTTTTCTTCTATAAGAAATAGTGTACCCGCCTTTTCTGTCTGTGGAATTATGATAGATCTTTGTTGGTGTTGTACTCTTGATGATACAAATATTCAAATATATATGTGGTGCCGATATCCTGATCTTCACCTACTAAAATTATGTCTAACACAGATTATTATTGCCATTTGCATTTGCTCTACAATGGAATTAACCGTTTGTATGTTTACTAGTGTATGTGCATGTGAGTGATCAGCTGTAAATGAGTTCAGTGTGAGAGTTACCGCAGAGTGAGGGAGACCTCCAGCTGAGCAGCACTCCTCTGGCAGTGCAGGCGGCTGCGTAGGCAGACAGCGCAGAGCAGAGGCACTCCTCCCCGTCCACACACGCACACACATCATAGCGACAGAAGCGTTGGAATGGACCCGGGTTCACCAGATAGTGGCACGCACTGAACACGTCTGACATCATCACCAAACACGCCTCTTCTGCAAAACGCACTGAGAGGTGCAGCAGGGGTTAATATTTTGTGGTGATTTGTGTGCGTGTGCATCTATATGGGCGTGTATACCTCTTTTGGGGTTAATGGCACACGGATCACTCTCATGTTTGTGGGTGGATTCACAGTCTCCGTTGATCCTCCACGACTGGCCGAACGCCTGAGGACCCGCCTCAACCAGACCAGACTCGGACAAGAAGTCATCACCTTGGTTACCATTAAAGTTTCCGCAGAGGCCGCAAGTCTGCCCTGCCCATCGTGGTCCCAACTGGGGAAGTGGACAGAATTCAGTACAGTTGTTTGCTAATCTTTTCACATATGTGCCATTTCCAAAAAAAAAATCTTTCCATTAAAATTGTTTTACCTTTAAAAGCACACGGCCTCTCCCATCCCAGTCCAGACGAAGGTCATCTCCAAACTTTACACGCACAGAAGACTGCACAGATCTCTGGATATGCAGACGGCCTGTAACATTACACACACAGGGAACTGACTAGTTGAATTCAATACAACGATGATGTAAACAATTATCAGTCCTTCCAATAATACATAATTTGTAAACACATTTCACACTGGAACCATGTCCGTTATTGTTGTCTGTACTGTGCATGTTGTGCTATTTATTGTGATTTACTATGATGTGTTTTAACCAACCTGTGAAGCCGAAGGCAAATTTCCATATTATATAATATAAAACCATATACGGTATAATATGCTTAGAGGAACTATAAAATGTAGATTTGATCCACCATTCTGCCAATGTAGCATACCATGATGCATCGGGGTCTGGATGTCCATGTTGTTGACAGACACAATTCCTCCGTGCTTCAGCTTCACTGTCATGTCCTCCAGAGATGACAGGCTGAGTGTCACTGAGCGTGTGCACACAGCATCTTGATCATCTGCACACTGAAACACAATACCAACAACAGTCAAAATACTGTAGACGACTGAGCAGCTGGTGGCAGGAAAGTGACGGAAAAAAACATAATAAAAGAAACAAACATTACCTGTACGTTCTCGATAATGACAGAAAAGCCGCTCTCTGTGCAGTCTCTCGCCAGCAGATACTGACAGTGACCAGTGAAGGTGAAGAACTTGTTGTCAAAGGTCTTGAAGTGAGACTGGCCCACCACCAAGCACTCACCTACACACAGAAAACAAATACTTTATTCACCAGTAGATTGTGTAAGTCAGTGCATTGACTACTACTGTACATCTCTCTCACCAGGGCAGCCTTCATTGGTGCATTCCCAGGAACCATGACGGCACACACTGCAGGAAAGAGACAATTTAGGGGAGACACTCCAGGCAAAAAAATGGTCAATTTTGAGATTTGGGACTATTTTGCATGTCTTCTTTCAGACTAATGGGAAGAAAACATACAAAATACACATTTACGTATTGATTTTACTACACTTTGTCTATTTGTGTCTGTAGATTTCTTCTAAATTCACCAAAAGTTACCATTGGATAATGCGTCATTTGCATATTTAAACATCAAATTTACAAATATTAATTGTCTTAATGTCAGTAATCAACTGGGGAGGTTTCATGGTGATATCTATCAGTTATTTTTTACCCCTTATTCACCTGTAGTGTCTTGTAAAATGTATGGAACTTTACAATACATATGTCTTTAAAGGCCGTTTTCAGACCCCACTTCAGTAACACTTGCATACACCAAACTTTCTCTCAAATTTCCTATCTATATTCTGAAGGTTTTTACAGCAGGATTTGTTCATATATCATTCATAGCCTGATTAATAGAACATTTTATTCCTAAAAACATGGCGAAAATTGATTTTTTTAATGGCTGTTATAGTAATGATTCATGGAGTGATAAAAAAAAAGAGATATCCAAAATTCCCTCTGTAAAAACCTTTGGCTCTAATATGTCAACAAAATGAAACAAGAATTTTAAACCTGAGCTTTAGCCAATGTCTAGATTTATGTTCTGGAAATATATGCACATATTTACAAAGATAATGCATCATTTGCATATTTAAACATACATTTTCAGATAACTTGTAATACAAATAATAATTGTCTTAATGTAAGTAGTCAACTGGGGAAGTTTCATGGTGATATCAGTTACATTTTTACCCTATTCATCTGTGGTGTCTCCCCCTTTAGTGAGGAAGCATTGTGTTTATATATAGCAGTATTTCTGTGTAATTATAAATGCATATTGCTCCCTCACTCACCAGGTGTTGCAGTCCTGAGAGATGGTGGATCCTGGAGGGAAATGTCGTCCCATGTGCACACAGGAACACTGAGATACCTCCACACAGCGATTACCATCCAAAACCTTACCCACTGAGAAACAAGTACACACCATGTTACAACTTCTAGTATTAGAGAGTGAAAGAGGGGAGATATAGTGAGTGGGAGATTACCAGGGCATGTACAGCCATCCACACACTCTTCCTTGCAGACCTCCTGGATGTTGAGACTGTGGCAGGTTGTAGAGCAGGACTTGGTGCATTCACTGTACTGCATCCCAATTGGACACTTGGGGACTGAACACACAAAAACACACACACACACATTTAGATAATTAATTGGGATTTCATAGCTTCTTCCTGACTGTCAAACTTACAGCACTGGCTCTCCTCCAGCCAGCCATGAAGGAGCATCCCGTGGGCATGGCAGGTGCGAGCGTACTCCAACAGGATTGGACAGTAACAATCCACCTCCTCCCTCTGGTTGCAGTGACACGCCTCCTCCTGACACAGCAACAGGAAGGCCTCAGGAGAGACCAGGTGGGCACAGTGCAGAAACACACTAGATGTCTGCAACACACTGCAGCTGGACAAAATCTACACACACACACACACACACACACACACACACACACGCAAAGTTAAGTTCAAGGGAGTGATGTGGTTGAATGAAGGGGAATTCCATAATTTCAGACAAAAGAAAAGTGTTCCCTATATCTTAGTTTGTGTTTGCTTTTAGTTGTTAGAGGTTTTTGTAACCCACAACTTTTTTCAAAAAGACCACAGTCGCTTGTGACTAAAAACATTCTTGTCTTCTCATGCATGAGCTGTCATGTCTTGTCAGCTCGTGTAAATAAGAGGCTACTAAAAATGACATTTGGTGGGCAGGTTTTAAGGCTACTTGTGTCATCATGATGAAAACAGGATTTGGATGATTTGAAAACTATAAAAAAAAGAGATGAAAGTCAGCACCAGTTGAAATTATAAAAGAAAATACTCAGATATATCAATAAAGATACCTTAAGCTCTTTAACTAATATTCTCCGTCAGACTTTGGGAGTTACTGCGTGAAGCCCAGTTAGACTGAAAGAGCACCCGTTTCCTTCAGAGACACAGGAAATATAGCAGTCTTGCAGTTGGTGAAGGCGATGCAGATGACATCCGATGTTTCACAATAACATGTAGCCTTTACTGGTTTCATAACGCGTGGGTATTCCTGTGGTACTAAATGTTCTTGCTAAAACTGGCTGATTTTTTTTCATATAAGTCAACCCACAACCACTACAGCTCTGCTTGTTTACCAAATGATGTCCTCAAATGTCTTGTTGTGTCCACAACTCAAAGATATTCAGTTAACTGTCATAGAGGAGTAAAGAAACCAGAAAATACTCACATTTAAGAAGCTGGAAGCAAAACATTTTGACATTTTTTTCTTACCGATTTCTTACCGATTCATCAATTATCAAAATAGTTGGCAATTCATTTAATAGTTAACTAATCGATGGATCGTTGCAGCTCTAGAGACTCATATATGCTGTATGTGTGGAAGCCTACCAGGACACCCCATCCGATTTTGATAGGAGATTTACCTTTTAGTATTTGTAAGGCAAAATCTAGATTTTCTAGGTAATAAAAAGGTTAAGAAGGTTCAGAATAACACCCTTTAAATGCCAAATGCTTTTACATCAAAGGCTCAGATGCATTAATGTGTCTCTATCTTTATTTACGCTGCCCCTTTGAATAAAAGGTTTTATATTATGAAGAGAGATTTCTGTACATTTTTAGATTTGCAGACATGTAAAATGCAATCACATCCTTACAGGTGTCCAAACACATGCATGTATGTATGCACATGTACGTGTATGTGTGTGTGTGAACTGTCCTCTCACCGCTGAACTCTGTTTTGTGCTGTTACAGGACTGGCTGGGTTTTGAGACACGTCGACATGTCTGATCAGCCCCCTTCACTGCCCAGGAATTTGCAAAATCATAACTGTCCTCTGTTAGGAATCCTAAAAACACACATAAACACACATAAAGGAGTTGACAGATTTCTCCTTAATCTCATCCTACCACTACTGTTCCTCTTGCTTTCTTTTACCTTGTTATCTTTTCCTGTACTGAGCCGCTACTCTTCCTGTTGCTGAGTGCTGGTGACTCAAATCATTTCCTACACTCCAGTAATAATGATCTGTCCTCACATATCTCTCACACGCACACAATTGTTGCAGACTTTTTGACTCTACCCGTTTGCAGGCATAATCTTACCCTCTTGAGCGGTATATTCATCAGCTGACACAGAGTTGAAGTTGCCACAGAGGCCACAGGTGCGGTTGGAATGGTGTTTGGTCAGCGCCAGGGCGATGTTGGCTGCATTATCGATGGTGACGGTGAAGCCAAACTCCTCGCTCCAGAGCTTATAGAAGCCGATCTCTGAGCCCACAAACACAGAGTGAGATGCATAGGGCACAGACAGTCTGCAAAGAAGGAGACACACATCAAGCTTTTCCGTAATCAATCTGCAATAAGTCAATATGAATACACACATAATTTGTGATTTTTGCATGGCAACTTAAATATTCTATTACTCAACCTTGTTTCTCCTTGTGATAGGCGTCCATCTACAGACAGGTGCAGCTCAAAGGCATCCCCCAGAAACAGAGTGACTCCAGTTCTTTTGCCATTGATGAAATCACCTGTGGATTGAACACATATTCATTATTAGAAAAATTATCAAATTTTTGAGTGAGAAAAACAGCCTGAAATAACAATAACAATCTTTGAATCTTCAAAAAAGTAACTACTCTGTCAGTACAAGTGCATGCACTGTTTTAGTATACACATCAAAGTGAGAATCAAACCTGTGCAAAAGCCACTGAGCTGCACTGGATGAGCATCAGACGCTATTAGAATTCAAATCTGTTTGTTTCTTTATTGAACTGTCTGAGGCGTGACTCACCCAGCAGCGTGAAGGAGCGATGGCTGCAGTCTCCAGCCAGCAGGTAGCTGCAGTCTCCGGGAAACTCGTACAAAACCCCATCAAACGTGTGAACGTGGTGTCGTCCGAACAGACTGCATCTCCCCGTCATACCTGCCACGCAAGCTGGACATACATGCAAAAATATGCAACTGAGTATAGAAGTAGGACAAGAAGGGATCTTATATGAAACATTTAACATATTAATAGTCTATAAGACAGACTATAAGTCACTTTTGAGTGCAAACTCCAAAAATAATTGCTCTGATGCCACACTCACCTGTCAGATGCAGGAGAATCCAAATTCCTTGCAAGGACGTCCTCATACACACCTGAAACACATTTAAATATGCTCTCCATATCATCACTAACACCACCTATACCAGCATCATCATCTTATATCTAAATATCACATTGCTCTATCTTCAGTTATCCTAACTGTACTTAGTCCTACCTCCATGGCTCCAGGTTATCCACAGAGTTGCACAGGAAAGGCAAACACAATCCAAAATCTGAGAATCCAAATGTTGCACTTCTAGACCTCAACACAGTCAAGGCATACTGGTGCAGTGTGGTGGTCTGTGTCAAACATTGGCTAAACTGAGAAGTTGGTAAAACGCTCAGCCACCCTGGAATCTATTTTATAGCAAAGAACCGCCCAGCTGCCATTAGCTTTCCTTAAAGACCCCTCCCATTCACCAGGTTATGTCAAAAAGGGCAGAATATCACTCCGTCCACAGCTCAGAGCCTGCAGACTGACACCATCAAACACACTCAGCGGGACAATACCAGGATATGCCCACTGATCGCCTGGACGAGTGATTAGTCTACACATGCGTATCTGTATCGGCGCCAACCCAAACAATTCTTGTGGAAAACAAACTTACTGGAGATATCTCACGCAATAACACTTCTGTCGTAACACATGACTAAGCTGTGCCAGAATTATACACACACACACACACATACACACAGACACACTGGGAACGTGTACAGATCAACACTCTCAGGTGCAAACGTCACCTATCATCTGGCAAAAAGACAAAGACAATATTGTGTGTCCAAATATATATGCCTGTCCAATTCTTTTACCACGTTGCAACACTGTGCTCTGTTTTAAAACGTGTTCGAGGCCCTGCATGTTCTCTCACAGGTGTTTTCACCAACCCCTCCTCAGGTTGGAAATTACAGGACTTAATGTACTGATAACCATGATAAAGTTATAAGCTGCCAGGTGGTGGCAACAAAATTAACAGGTGAGCCAGCCCAGTGTCTAATCAGGCACATTAAGTGCAAACACCTGGGGGGGGGCATGGCTGTGTAGGTGCTCTAAGCACAGCTCTTACTAATGGCATTAACGATGGCTCTGCTGTATTCAAGTGTACCAATAAGCCATGACAGTTTAACAGTGAGCCAGCATGCACAATACTAGGAGCCTAAAACTGAAGCAGCGACCTGGAAACCAGCTGCATTCATTTTCCTACTGTGCCATGTTACAATATCTCCTACGGTCCAGGCTGTCTGTGTGCAAATGTTTTATCTGGTAATTTTACTCAAATCTAAGTGCTTTTATGCTAACTGTTGAAACTCTGTCTTCTCTGTCGTCCTTCTAAAAGAGATATTCGATCTCAATAGGACAAAACTGGTTAAATAAAGACAAAATAAAAAAATGAAAAAGCCCTGCAGATCTTTTCAGATATTCCCAGTAGGCCATACTAGTGAGCCATACTAGTGAGCCAGCACACACAATACTCTGAGCTCACCTAATTGGCATGCTGTCATCTTTAATGTTATTATCAATGACACCTGTGTTTTTTCCTGCTATGACATGCCAAAGAACGTATTTTGCCAGGAAAGTCAATTGTTCGTACCATTGCAACATCAGCTCCCAGCAGCAAAGCTACGCTTCCGCTATTTTGGACTGAAAGCGACTACCAGACGCCAGTAAAACGTCCGCCTAAAAGGTGCCGTACAAAAGTAAAACAAAATTATTTTTGTTCTATTGTCATATTCTACTAAAATGGCCTGTGTTGACCAATAAAATATTAATAAAATAATAAATATTATAAGCGTTTTCAGTCCAAATTGGCGGCAGCCGCAGCTTGTCAAAAAAACAAA